>CM073776.1:32960833-33109608 GCA_037158775.1 Hetaerina titia | reverse complement strand
AAGACAAGAGGGAGCTGAGGTCATTTGATCAAGATCGGATCATTAGGTTTTGCTTGTCCGCATGGGAAATAGTTCGCTCAGTTATAAAAATACTGACAATTCGAAACACGTGCCAAAATACAAAATGCAATAATAAATTGGAGTTCCGCATCTAGTATATAAAGGTACTTATTAAGTAAAATATTTCCGCAATTTCTTGAAAACCTTAGATAAATTTAAAATACCTTAATTGGAGCACTTATTTCCGGCCTTCAGAATCGTAGAGAGTTATTCATTCATTAGCAAGTATTTAATATTCTAACCAGTCATTCATATCGTGAATTGAATACGAAATATTAAAGATTAAATTTAAGTCCTAGCGTTCAAGTCTTTATTTAAAAGAGCTAATTGAAAAATATCATCCATCCAGAATAATTTCTTTATTTCATTTGGCTCCTCAATCAAAATACACCCTCCCAACATTTTTGTCTGTATATATACTAATCAGTTGGTGTAATTTTTCTGGTAAGATAACTACAAAGCAGTAGCAAAAATTAAATGACTACGTAGTTACTGCAAGACATATTAATACAGAATCTACTCTCTTGACGTTCATATTTCCTTAATTTGAGACATTCTGCACACTGTTCTTTTGTTCTAATAAAAGAATCGGAGAAATTTTTACGGGTCATTCTAGCTCGTCTCTTTTGTTCTTGCGAGCACGAAACGAGCCCGCGGACGTGAGGGAACTGTCGCCCGTGGTGTAAATGCTCTCTACCTCAGGGCAGTGAAAATTAATGACATTTCCCCGATTATCACTGATAAAGTGCAATATATCCCGGGGGAGACGGGTGACCGCTGACCTTCCGTGCCCTCGACCGCCGTGATCTATAGCCCGGATCACACACCAAACGTGTTTTAACATGTGATCTACCTGTGGCTTCGGGACAGAGGGGGGTGAAAAATCATTAGTGCAACTCACCTCCTTTGAACTTATATTTTTATTAGTTGACATGGGCAACGGAAAAAAGTACGTCATTCATATTTTAAAGGACGAATGCCAGTCACTTTCTTTCAGGTAATGCAGTAATGATGGCTTCAAGAAAAACTGTACTTTCTCTACATTGATTTTCTTTATTTTTTCATGCCCTCTGCGTCGCGTATTTTATTTAATTTATAAGATTCACTATCGCTTGATTTTAGTTTGAATTTTTATCTATATAATCTCACCCAAGCAAGATTTTCTCGGTAACTTATTTTTTTGTTTAAATCAAACACCTCGAATTTTTGGCGGTAATTTTGTTGTAATACGTAAACGAGTGATAATTAATTATTCGCTATTAAACCGTTTTATGTTGCTGTCGGCAAAATTAAAGGGAGTTAGGCTAACGTCTTTGTGTTTAAAGCGATCGGCTACTGACTTGGGGGAGGGGCTGGTTTCCTGGTTCGAATGCGTGTGGCTTGAGTGTAACCCAAGATCATCTAGGTACAAGATCTAAAGTAACAGAGATTGGAATCGGTCCCACAACCCTGGAAATGTACATTTAATGCACCTTAGGGATCAAAACATGGAGAAATCTACCCACCCACGTTAGAGACAGCTTAACATTTTCATAATTGATGTCAATGATGGCTCATTTATTCATTCTAGTTGCTCTGTCTCTAAAAAGGTAGATTTTTGACGTTCCCTAACAAATATTTACGAATAAGTATCGAAAAATTTGTCCCATTCATTGTTTTACATTATTTTTTTTTTCTTAAATCATTCGTACCTTATGCCGGCCTTCATTCTTTTTAGGAAGCTTACTCTCTCCCTTCCTGTATCCCGTATACCCAAAGTTTTGACTTAAATCGCGACCTTCAATATATTAATACCTTTCCATATTTCCTCCATGCACTTTATCTGCATTTTTCTGTATTCTCAACAGTTATCTTTCTTTATCCACCAACTTTAAAAAAAAGGCACTTATATTTTCCTTGAACCGACCTATTGGCTCCATTATTTGCTGGATCCATTTAGCAGAAACCTTACGCGTCCTGCCTCGAAGAACAGGCCTCAAACAAATTTAGCACTACCTTCCATTTTAAAGTAATAAATTCATATTCTCCTCCCTTTTTTACTGCATATATATATATATATATATTTACATATATATATAATGTAAATTCACTAATTAGTCGACACAACCCCCTTTTCCCCTCTTTTCCCCCATTTCCCCCTTCTCCTTCCTACCACTGCTTTCGGGCCCTCCTCTGCCTCAGTTCTGTTCCTAATTCCTCTTGAGAAAGGTGGTTGCACCACCGAAAATTTGAGAACCAGTGAGTCCCTCTTTTATATGTTTTAGTTTCTGTGTTTGTGTCGACTAGTTAGTGAATTTACATTATGGTGCACGTTCGTGGGTTTTTCAAGAAAGTGACTTTATATATATACTATATATATATATATATATATATATATATATATATATATATATATATATATATATATATATATATATATATATATATATATATATTCATTCAAATTGAAATAGAGATAAGGAAAATGGTAAAGGAACACATATAAAGGACGAACACAACAGAGGTGGGGATGGCGGATGTGAGCAGATCACGAATGTAAAAATATTTTCCGATCCGGTGTTCAAGTCCCGGTCGAGGAAAATATTTTTACATTCGTGATCTGCTCACATCCGCCATCCCCACCTCTGTTGTGTTCGTCCTTTATATGTGTTCCTTTACCATTTTCCTTATCTCTATTTCAATTTGAATGAATATTTATTCGCCATATGGCGGTATTTCGTGTTTGAATTTATATATATATATATATATATATATATATATATATATATTAATTCTGTTCCTAATTCCTCTGGAGAAAGGTGGTTGCACCACCGAAAATTCGAGAACTAGTGAGTCCCTCTTTTATATGTTTTAGTTTCTGTGTTTGCTATGACTATTTAGTGAATTTATATTATATATATATATATGTATGTAAATATATATATATTTTTAGGTAATCTACCGGTTAAGGTAGGTTTTTGGATGGACACAACTATCAAATAAACATTTTGTGACTCCCCACCTAGCAAACTAATCTATATCAGGTCCCTCTTCATCTCGGTGTACTTCTTTCCTCCCTTCATCTCGTCCAACATCCCTATCCTGTTCCTACCCTTACCTCGCTTGCCCAACATTCTTCCCTCTATTACCCTCTTCAACATTCCACTACCGCTCAATACGCCCTTCATCCATTTTTCCTGCCTCCATAGGATTTCTCTCAACAAACCCCTCTCCTCCCCCACCATTTCTAGTACTTCCTCATTTGTTTTCCTTTCGGTCCATTTCACCTTCTCCATTCTTCTCCACACCCACATTTCAAAAGCCTCCAATCTACGTCTATCCTCCTGCTTCAGCGACCACGTTTCCGCGCCGTAAATAGCTACGCTCCATATCAGAGTTTTTACGAGTCTTGTCTTAACATCCCTACTGAACGTCCCCGTCATCAACTCCCTCCTCCTTGAGAAAGCCTCCTTGCCTAGCGCAATTCTTCTCCTTACGTCCCTACCACTTTGACCGTGTTGGTCCAAAACACTTCCGAGATATGTAAACTGTTCTACCTGCTCTATTCTTTCCCCGCCTATTTTAATATTTAGCTTAGCCTTTTTCTTTCTGGAAAATCGCATAACCTTTGTTTTATTAATATTTATTCTCATCCCATAGTTATCGCACTGAACCTCCAATTCACTCAACAATGCTTGCAACCCCTTGGCTGACTGAGCAACTAATGCTTGGTCATCAGCAAACCTAACCGATTTTAGGAATTCCCCTCCGACTTTCATTCCTACCTCCAGTTCTTCCCATGCCTCTTTAATCATTTCCTCTACATATACGTTGAACAGTACCGGTGACAATGGGCAACCCTGCCTTACACCTCTTCCTAACACTGCCCATCCGGACTCTCCGTTCCCCACTCGCACCTGAGCAGTCTGAGACATGTACAGGTTGCGGATCAGTCTCCTGTCCCTCCAATCCATTCCTATTTTCTGCAATACACGCATTAATTTTTCCCAATTCACTCTATCAAACGCTTTTTCGAAATCTACAAAACAGGCAAAAACGTCCTGATTGTATTCTATATTCCTCTCGACTAGTGATCTCATTACTGCAATGGCATCACGCGTACCTCTTCCTTTCCTGAACCCAAACTGATCATCCCCTAAGTAATCATTTGCCTTACTCTCTATTATTTTTGTTGATGATCCTGAGAATAACTTTAGCTGCGTGGGATATCAAACTTATTGTTCTATAATCCTCACATGACGAAGCCTTTGCCTTTTTTGGAATAGGAACTAACACCGATCTCACAAAATCTTCCGGCCAGATTCCTTCCTCATAGATACTACGAATCAGTCCATATATGGCCTTCTTCCCACCTTTCCCTAACCATTTCAACATTTCTACAGGAATATTGTCCACCCCCACAGCCTTTTTTGCTTTCATCTCCTTTAATGCCCTTTCTATTTCATCGTCGAGTATGCCTGGACCTAAGCTATCTTCTTCTACATCATGTTCCTTTTCTATGTCTAACCTTGTCGGCCTAAGTTCTTTACCATACAGTGTTTCTATATATTCCTTCCATCTCTCTTGGATTTTTCCTGGTTCAACTATTATCTTACCCCATTTATCTTTAGCTGTTAGCACAGATCTTGCCTTCTTACTTCCCGATAATAACTTAACATTGCTGTATAGAGCACCAATTTCACCCTTCTTCTGTAAACTTTCCATATCCTCGCATTGCGTTTTCCACCATTCTTCTTTTGCTTTATTTGTGGCCCTTCTCAATTTATTGTTTAACTCTTTGTACTTCATTTTGCCTAACTCTGTGTTTACATTTTTCCATCTTCTTCTCTCATCCATCTTTGCAATCATCTCATCCGTTACCCATGGTTGCCTTATCCTTTTCCCGTTAACGGTTCCTATAGTGTCTTTAGCGGCTTCCAAAATCCCTTTCTTGATACATTCCCATTTTTCTTCGATAGTACTCAGTTCTTTACCGTCATCCATCATTTTCTCTACAGCCTCCTGATACTCCTTCCTCGTTAATTCATTTACTGCTTCTAAATTCCATTTTTTAGCCCGCCGCCCTTGCCTTATCTTCTTGAAACAAACATTACATTTCATAACAACTAAATTGTGGTCAGAGTCCGCATCCGCTCCTGGGAAACTGTGCGAATTTATCACACTGTTCCTAAACCTGTGCCTAACCATAATATAATCTAACTGATACCTTTCTGAGTCACCTGGCATTTTCCATGTATACCTACGCCTTTTGTGGTGTCTACACCATGTGTTAGTGATGACTAACCCCTGTCTCCTGCAGAATTCAATTGCTTTCTCTCCGCGTTCATTCCTCGTACCTAACCCATAGTCCCCCACCTCACCACCATCTCTTCCTTCGCCTACCGTCGCATTCCAATCCCCCATCACTATCAAATGTTTCCCTGCAGGAACACTCGCGATGATATCCTCTAACTCATCATACATCCTATCGACTTCTTCCTCCTTGTGGTTGCTCGGTGGCATGTATACCTGATATATATATATATATATATATATATATATATATATATATATATATATATATATATATATATATATATATATATATATATATATATATCCATCATTTCTTCTTTTAATCAGGCGAATCTCTCTTTCGTTAAAATGTAAAGGAATAACGTAAAGGAATTGTATGACTCATTCCTTTGCCATCTGAGAAAATAATATGATAACGTATTCCCGCAGGAAAAATATGGAATTTTGATCAAACATCATTTACGGAAAAGATATGATCAAGCGATTGAGAATGTTCACCATAAATGATTGCATAGAGTTATTCTTATTTTATTTTATAGCTATGGCTGAGGATCGGTTAAATGGAGTTTAAAGCTTATAATTTAATGTCTATTCAATAAATGATCAATCATATGTTTATTTCGAATAAACGTATATACCGCATATTTACCCTTAAAAAAGGAAAAGAAACTATAATGGTGAGGTGAAAAATCTGAAAATTTTATTTAACAACTCCTAATTTGCGATCATATGCAAACTTCCTTAATGCTTAAAGAAATAAATGCAAGAAGTATTTTCTCACTCTCTCGTCAAAAATAACTGCTGATTTTCTACTCCAGACATGAGTTAAAGAACTACAGGGGTGTTATTGAACGGGTGCTAAAGCGTATGGTCTAATACGTAAACATACACAGTTATAGTTTTAAAGCCAATAGGATATATATTGAACAAAATACACATTTTTTGACCAAAGACCACTGCTACTTTCAAATTAAGGTTTCACTCATGCCTGCGATTTTTTTACGATCCTTGGCATCATCTACGACAAACCTTTCTTTCTCAAGCCAAGGCTCACATTTCTCATCGTGGACTCAGGCATACATATTAATTTGCATCCGTTATTTTTTTGCATTCCATTCAAAAGTGAGGGACTCTCTTCCAAGATGCTTTGTGCTTCCATCTTTGCGAGTCACGCTCGACGGATTGCGATGGATTTCCCTCTTTTTTCATCCTCCCTTCCCTAAAGCGTTGTGAAAGAGGAGAAAAAATAAAGAGAATGACGCATCGAAATTACGGAACTATGAAAAAAATGAAAAAACATACCGCTCTAAGTACGACACCCCATTTATGCTATGTTTATTTTGTAAGTATGGACATTTTCCAAGAAATTAGGAACATTTTCCAGGAAAGCAGGTTTGAGCGTATTGCAAATTACCAAGACAACGCTGAAGCCGCGCGCCATTGGTGGAGCTGGAGCAGCCTCTCCCCTACCGCTTTCCTTCATTTGATTTCTTTTTAGGCACGGGTCTGGAGGGATTTATTATTCAGCCGTTGAATGATAGCGGAAGAAATGCGGGAATAAAGGGTTTTCACAGGATGAAAGAAGGCGGTTGGATCTCATAGCTTCCTTCGTTTTAAAGCAAATATAGTTCTTTTGTGAACGAAAGAAATATTCTCAATGGAGACCCTTTCTGGCGTCTCTTTTGGTGGGGTGGCACTTCAGAAGACTCGTCGACGAATATCTTCTGTTCCCCATTAAATCCTTCGGATATATCTGCTGGTAAAATTTAAATGAAGAGTACTCCAACATTTAGGAATTACGAGTACAAACCTGAATGGTTTGCAAACTAATCAACCCTTCCTTTCCCAATCCCCCAAAAATGTCCACTCCGATCCATTTGGTGGACGCTTAATGGAATTGAAGTAATTTTAATAGAAAATCATTTTAAAAAGTCCTCAACTTGTAATTGCTAAGTTTGCAATTCATATTTAGTTTTCGTTTCTACGCATGATTATTAAGCCACGAAATACATTAAGTGACCAGAGTTATAAGTTAGCGGAGAGGGAGGTACCAGCAATGACACCTCTGTGGTGTTGTTTTCCTCAGGCTAGATGCTGTATCTCCTCTTAGGAAACCATGAAAGCATATTCTCTAAATTCTCTTCACACTTGTAACTTCCCTGTGTGACTAATTTGATTTTTATGTTTACATTAGGGGAATGGTATATCGAAATAAATCTTTAAAAATATCGACCCGTCTTTTACTCTGCTCAGAGCAGTTGATTGACAGCCATTGTATGTTTATTTTAGGTAGTTGACAAAAGCAATGTTTGTGCTTAATTTTAATTTACCAAACTTGTTTTTTACTTGTAGGAAAATAAATAGGAGATCAAAGTACACCCTGTCTCTAAATTCACTACAGGGACTAGGCTAAAATTTGATCAACTCTGTCCGACATGATATCGGAGTACGAACATTCCTCACGAAATTTTAAGTGTTAAAGCATTTATCTAGTCGTGGTTGTTGTTTTCAAGCTACAATTTAGATGGTATTCAATGATTTATCATCAGAACTAATTAAAGGTGGATTACCATCAGTTTAATTTCCCATCTCACGAAAGGTGGTTCACCCGATTTCATATTGGAATATGGTTTCATATTACATTTTCATAGTCCCATAATATTTTTCCTCAGAGGCTATTGGAATTTTCCACAAACGAAAGGGATGAGATTGTGTATTCACATTTATTGTGTTTGAATATTTGAATGTTATAGAGTATCATATAAAAAATTTATGGGCCTTTAAAAATTATAATATTGTTTCTACTGTTTAAATTTTTCTCCTGTCAAGCTTTTTTTTATTTTCTCGAATTATGACTAGATATCGTATCATTGACGTTATCATTGTCCAATTATTCACTTAACCATGCCTTAAATTTTTACGAGAATGATTTACGTGCCAGATAACTACTAAACGCTTTAAAGAGGATAAGTAATTTGAAAAACGTTTTATTTTTACTTCCCGCTATATTATTTTTATGTGAAAGATAAAAAAGCCCGTATGACGCCATTCCTTCACATCAACATTGAATCATTTGCAGAATTTTCCTCGGCCTAAAACGCATATAAGCGAGCACCATTTGAGCAGCTTCGGGGATTTGTTTTGTATCATGCCTTCAAAACATTTTTCTTCGTCATAACCAAGCACTACATATCGTTAAAGGTCCTCCCTTGACACTTGTCACACTGATATCTTAGTTGAAATCTTATAACGCCAAATATTTTGCCAAATTTTGTCTCATTAGATCATTTGAAACACTCTATATTTATAATCAAGTCACTCGTGGAAAATACTTTGTTTTCAAGTATTGTATTTCAATCGGTACTGTGTGAGAAAAGTATGCTGCCAAAGGTCTCAAGAATTTGTCGTCATAGGCAATTTGGCGAAAATTTTGTAAGATACTGTGAGTTTTTTTTAAGCAGCTTCCACCGAAGTCATGTGTACGGTTAAGACTTGTAATAGCTACATAGATGCGATATGTCCTGCATAAAGACGATTATACCCAGCGTTGTATCTTCTCGCAGCTATACAGAGTCGATTATTACGCCCGTTGAAAGGAAAATTACTCGTTGTAAGTGGAATTTGAGCAGGTGGGGAAACGCTGGTGAATAATTTAGTTAAACCCTATCTCCTGTGAGGCCACGGATATTCAACATCCCTCGATCGAAGAACTACACCGTCGGTTCATATCTCCTCCCACCCTCCTCCCAGAATTGGGCGCTATTATTCTCATGCACGACGTATTACGTCCAAGTGTTATTATTCCCGCGAGGACTTGATCTCTCCTTCCTTCAATCGGAATTCAAAACTAAGCGCGCCCCGTGTCCTCCTGGAGGTATGATAGGAGGACCTGAGCAGAGTGGTTAAGTAATCAGCCGCGATACGGAAGAGCGGTTCTCTCCTCCTGACGAGGCATCCCGGGGAAGAAATGCGTGGAAAACCCGAACTGACTGTCGGAGGTGATTCCGGGAAGGAGGACCCGTGGGGGGGGGGGGGACTGGCTTGGCTTTGGCGGCTCAACGCGATGCAAACAGAGCCGCCGCCGCCCGCGTCTCAGAATATCATCCCCGGAGGCCACAAGCGGGATGGGGAGGGCGGGGGCGGGACTTGATGCCGAAATGGGAAGTGCCATCATCAATATTAGATTCTCGTTTGTCGTTGTTTATCTCGGGAAGATTGCCTCGCCTCGGAGAGGAGTTACAGGGGTCGGATCGCTCATTCCACCTCCCCATCCCCCTCCAACCATCCCTACCCCCGTCCTCTTCCCGCAACCCTAGGCGCCCTTCGCTTTCGGTTTCTGGGGACGCAATGAATCACTTATCAGGGCGCAGGAAGAGTGCCGGCACGTCCTCCCTCCCCCTTGCCGGTCGTTTCCGTTGTCGCACCGGCGTTCTTTTATGCCCTATCTCCTCCCCAATTCCTCCCTCTCATCACAATGCGCCCCCGGCTCAAGATAAACACGCTGATAGTCATACGCTCAATATTAGAGTGTGGGTTAGGCGAATGGACTGCCGACGGATGTTCATTCGGTTATTCGTGGGCCAAATCATATTTGCCAAAGGGGCCACTAATATTAAATCAGGGGAATAGATGCCATGAAACAATTTGTTTACGGGACCCTTTCCACAGTCAATACCTGCGTAAACATGCTAAAGTTTGCCGCTCAGGGTATCAGTGCCCTCAGGGAGGAAGAGTACAATTTCAACCGTATGGTTTTGATTTTCTCCTTGGAGACTTCTGTAGGGTGTTACAGGATGAGAAGGTCATTCAGGATGTTCCGATAGGCCGTAATTTCATTCTCTTTAGGGCGATTTGTTGGCACTTCCGATTCTTTGAGTTAGAAAAGGCATAAATCGAAGGCGCGCATTCTTCATAGAATCTCATGGAGTCAGTGTTCTTCTTGAACGAATGAGAGTGGTCCAATTGGATTCGCAAGGTGGCAATTAATATATAAACCATAAACACAGTAATCAACCCGAAGGTCGGTTTAGTAGGTGATGGTAGAGCTCACCCATGTACCAAGCCCGACGGCGTGTGAATATTCACACATCAGGGTAGGGGGGCCAGTTCCTTTCCCTGTGCCGGTTATGGTTTCCCAGGAAGATTTTGTTCCCGAAAAATCAACTAGCTTGGGTGGAGCTGCAGGTGCCCAAAGTGCCTTGCCCGGGAATCGAACCCGAGACCCTCCGGTCAGTAGTCAAACGCTCTACCCACTAGACCACCGCGACATATACACACAAGTATATTTTAGCATAACACATCTATATGCACGTGTATATATTTATACAGAACCTGTATATTTCTTACAGTTACAGAGGTACAGCATCCTCTAGTTTTCATTCAGCACCGAGAGAATTATTATGGGGACCAAATGATATCGGTAGATTCGAATACAGAAATGAAATAACGAAGAGATCGTTATACATCGTTATCAACAGATTCCAGCACTCGCTCGCCTTACACAGTAAAAAATCTACAAAATTTAATTTAAGTACGAAAATAATTTTACTGTATGCCAAAACGCATTAACCTAATCAACTCCACCAGTTATTGAATAACTTTTACCAGTATTTATCTGTGTATATGCACGTGAGTTTGTATGTATGAAAAATATTAATTCTTCTGTCTGTATTGACTCATATGTGGGTACGTAATGCATTTGTGCCCGAACACCATCTGCCATACACCTTACGGTTACGGTGGCTTGCCGGATGTCATGTGGATATAGAACCGCGAGATTTTTTATTCCGGCAGCTTTTGATTTGCTGGTGAAACGTAAAACAGGACATTCTTAAAAATGCCACAGTTTTCGTTAGTTCTCCATTCCAGATGCATCAAGGATGTCTTAATAAGATCTGCACCGCCAATCATGGGTTTGATCGCCTGAGACTTTATCTTATTTATTACAGTTAATGTATATTTTAATGTAAAAGTATGCTGGGTCTTGTATTTTGCAGTGTCTGAGCTGTTTGAAGAATTTCCTCGTAATAGTTTTGAATATCTATCTGTCAGGCTGTGTTGGAATATTTTCTTCTGTAAGTCACGGGAACACCATATATTAGTAATGTGTGTACCCTATGACCGCTTTTACAGCTGTAAACGACATGATATCCTGTTTTAAGGGGTTAGTCCATGGAGGGAAGTTAGACCCTTAGGAAGGAAGTATTTGGATTGTGCTAACTTATAGCTGAATAAAATGTATTCAATAACAAAATAGAGATACCAGTTGTTATTACAAAACCGTAGGTTTTTTTCGATATTACCTATGCCGAGGGATTGTGTGAAGTTTTAGCTTGTATTCTTCCAAATTGAGTGATCTAGATTTTAATTGGCTTAGGATTTTCCACTGGATAAAAGCAGATTATATTGTATTTTTATTCATTACGCCAGCATATTAAACATATAAACGGAGTGAGTAGCAAGGGGCATACCTTGGGGAAGCCTTTTAAAAAATATTTAGCCGTTTCTTGCTCCTGTGTCAGCAATTGCCCCATTACTACTCAAATGATTAATGACGCTGGTCTGATGGCGCTGGAATGATTAAGGCGCATTTTTTTGCGTGAATTAAATGTTTGATATTTAAATACCACTTAGAACTAGGTTGTAATAAATTCATCCTAATCTCCTCTCCCCTCCCATCTTAACTCGCTCTATCCTAACCGGCCTTGGCCGCTGACGGTATAGTAGACCCTTTTAGGGGCGCTTTTTCACCGCAACCCGTCGTGAACTCACGCCTCCTCGTCGATTTAATAGCTCGCCTTAGTGCACGCGTTGTCCCATAGAGCCTTCCGGGGACTTGCCAAGTGTTCATCTAATCATATTACCTGACTTACCAACAAGGGAGGTTGGTAGAGAATGCCAGACCACAGTAATAGCAGTGAAACACAGTCAAACATGAATTACAGTTAGAAAAGTCATTAGCAACTCCGAAATTATGCAGCGAAGAAAGAGTAAAAGAATAAAACTGACACAGAAATTGAATTGATTAGTAGTACATGCACATAAGTTAGCACTATTATGAACTACGAAACTAGAAAAATAGAACTTTGAAGTGTCATCGTTGAGAGTAGTTGAGTTAAACTGAAGGGTCATCCTTCCATCCATCCATTAGTCCTCATTACAAAAAAATACTAATTAACTATTACGTATCAAGTTAAGGAGAAATTTTCTCCTTTCAGTTTACGATTGACATGGTAAATTTATATTTTGATTTCTGTGTAATTCTACCGATAAATCATGTCTAAACTATATACGCTCTACTTCTTTGCCATGGCCAGTCAGTGTTACATACAAGTACTGCTTTAATTGTTACATCGCTTTCGTCATTATCATTAGAATAAATTTAATTGATGTTGTTCTGCTCCTGTTCAAATTTCAAATTCAAATTTCCTGTTCCCCGCGAGGAATTTCGGTATTTCCAAGTTCAAAAAGCAACGCACCTCGTAAAAGTCTGCTAAATTAGGAAACTTGTTACAAAATATTTATGAAAGGAGGCACAACGATGGGAATTATTATTTTGATCCGACGGTGTGGATATAACGTTAACGATTCTATGGCATGTTATTAAAATATTTCGCATACACTCTTGTGTATTCAAGTTCGAAGCACGAAACTAAATGTATTTTCCATCACCGTTCTAGTAATTTAGCATTTCGACTTCCATCTCATGCCTCTCTCGGATTCCACAGCCCCAACAAGTCCCTCAGGTGTCACATTTCAAAAGGTTTAAGGTCTCCAAGGGTCTGAATATCTTAAGTCCACCCGAGGTGTCAGGGTGAGGTCGCGGGTAGGGTGAAAGGGTGTACCTTCCCTAAAACATCCCTGAGGGATGCAGGGGCCGGATAATTTAGTGGTAACTGTGCGGCTGCCCCTTTTCAAAGGTCCTCACGTGAACTTCTTTCCTTCATTTCTCTTATGCATCCGCCCTTCATACCCGAAACTACCCTCCCCAAGGCGGGAAGGCTAACCTTTGTCCTGCTCATGATATGAAAGATGCCACGCATGCATATGTGATGATGAATTTTCGGTAATGAATTTTTATTGTGTTATTCTAATACGTGTAATATTCTGACATTCTCGGCGGTATTTTTATGGTGACCTAAATTCTCGGATCTAGAATTTTGTCATTTAACTTGGTGCGCGTGATAGTAAAGATATAATATTCATCTCTCCTTTCCACCGAAATTCTCTTTGCACGTTTGCATCAATTGATGAAAAGGGTGCTTTGAGGGAGAAATTATTAGTACGTACTATGTGATATGGGCTCGAATAGTAATTTTTTTTATTCGCATTTCTCAACAAAGCGATCATACACTGGAACAGTCTATCTGCAGATCTATTCGAGTTCTTACCGAGTAGCGTAAATACGAGAACAAATGTATATGGTAAAAAAATGTTTGAAAAAATAGTAAAAGGTAATGGGATCATTGCATGCATTTACAATTTTATGCATAGAGGTAATGCACGTAAAATGTCAATGTAATGTGAAATATTATGCATGAATGTAAATTGAATGTAAGATTTCATCTGAAAAACTGCCATCTTGTATCACTTTCCTAAAAAAATGAAAAATGATATGACTGACGCAAAATTTTGGAGACAATTGTGGCATCTTGAGTTACAAAAAAAGAGATGTCCGATCAGAAAATTTGGGCTCAAATTTTTTTTATTTGTTTAAAAATGGAAATTTTTTGGAACAAATGGAAAAAGGAGAGGAAAACATTTTTTCATAGAAAAACATTCATCCCTCGCGTAATAAGCAAGTAGAACAAAATTGAGCGGACGCAAAAGGGTCATGAATTCCTATTTCTTTCCAAATTGACTTTTTGTTCGTTGTTTAAGGCAACAGAAGTTACGCTCTCTCTCGACAAAGCGTCATCAGATTCACATATTAGGATCATTCCTTCGAAAGCAATAGAAGCAGCTATTTTCAATTCAAAGTTCAAGCTTAGGCAGTTTCTGGGGAAATAATATTGTGCTTCGTAGAAATTCTGACATATTTTTTATCTCTCCACATACGCTATCCCTATGAATACTGCATGTTCTACGAGTCAATTTCCTTCATCAAATGGAACTGAATATGCCTGGGACGGTAAATGATAACATTTATTGTTAAAAGGAATTTCCTAGAACGATTTTATTACATCGGACGGTTAATGTTAGCATTCACTGTTAAAGGATTTTTCAAGGACGATTTTATTATATCAGATAGTGTAAAGAATATACATATAGCCATCCTAAATATTCAATATAATTAAAAATGTATAAGATGCATTACCTTTATAGCGTTCATATTTTCCTTTCATTATTACAGGTTAATTGTATGATACTAGTTTAATTTTTATTCGACTGACACGTTTCATCAATGATGCATGCATCTCGCTCTTTATCATCCTTCGTTGCCCGCTTTCATCTCCTCGCATTCCCTTTCGTCTTAGTCGTTTAATTTTTTCAATCGTTCCATTCCCAGCTGGTATCCATTGTTAATCTCTTTTCTTTTACATTATATTCGATGAATTGATGAGTTTTGTAGAATGTACTCAGTATATCATCAATGTAATTCAACAAAATTGCAGCGTTTCTGAGAATAACGAAATATCATCTATAAATTATATTTAGCAATTGTTCTCCAACATATGTTTATAGAGCGCCAAGATAATTCATAATCATTGGAAGTTTAACAGATTTTAACTCGAAGAGGCACAAATGTAATCGATTTTAACTTGAGCATTCCTACCGCTCCTCTATCACAAATATTGTATTTAAATTTAGATTAAATATTTAATCGATAAATAGTTACTTATTCGGTATCCTCTATTAGTACGCTCAATTTACGGATTTCCCTCTGCATGGAGTTCTCACTTATTAATGTATGTTTTTGCAACGATTTCATTGGCGTCTCCAGGCTTTAAGGTTCAGATCTGAAGATATTGAAGATGATGAAGAATGTTGATCGCCGAAAAATCTGTCATTAACCAGAAACAACGAGAAGAAAAACTAAAAGTTAAGCAGCCTGAGGAAAATTGATAACTGAGTAGCCTCTACGCCGCGAAAAACTGCAAACAAACGATTCTAATTCCCATTTGATTGAGTTGTTCAGAAATTTTAACGCCGCTCTTATTTTATTTAAATCTAATTAATTGTTATCATTTTATTTTTTAAATAATATTCATTCAATCTATTTTTACTGACGTTCACAATATTTCAGTTGGCCTTCCGTTGAGCCTCTGTTACAAGTTTGCGTCAAGAATGGTTATGTCACGCAAACCCAGATTCCCCTCAGGAATTCAAAATCCAAAGGCTGACGTCTGTTACAAATAAGCGGTATCAGTCTTTGCCGATAAATCCAGTGTTTTGCAGTCGTGCTGCAGCAGATAGAGGATGGGATTTTCTGGCGCCGATCTCGCCTGCCTAAGAGAAGACGAGTCAATTAATCAATCCATGTCGCTCTTACCGTCGCACTTTCTCCTAACCGCGCAGTAGTACAGATACTTCTTCCATCAATTTCGTTCAACACCCTTCACCACCACCCAGAACGCTATCCGACGATGGCAAGAAAGCCTCTCCCGTGCGAAAGTAATCTCACGATACAGCCAACGCTTATTTCTGGTTTTTGTCGACTATAATGTTTTTTTTCTCTTCATCTCAGAAGTTTCTTCACTTTATTTTATCGAATCCAAGATATGTGACGCCGTAATATAAGATATCTGGTTAAAACTGAGGCTCTGGTTAAAGCCCTGCGAAAGTTTATAATGAAACAGCGTAGCTAGGTATAAGAGAATGGAAAGTATGCTTCGTATCTGAAATATCTCAGGGCTGGAATTGTTTTTTCGTATGTTTAAATGTTAGCGTTGATTTTAGCTCTTGGTTTTAATTTAAAAGACATGTTTATATCGTAGTTTCACCTCGAAAATTTTGGGATGGACACTTATACTGAAACGAAGTATGAGTAAGGGTGAGATACCAAAATATTGAAGATATATTAATGTAGGCATTGGATGTTTTCAATCCTAAAGTATACAATACTAAATAAAAAGGAGCCCAATGTTGACAGGATTAATCTACTAACACTGTGTGATTTTCAACTAATATAAAAATGCTACGTAATTTTAAAAAATAAGAGCGCTGCATAAATTTAATTCATAATATTGCTAATATTATATTTATTCACCTTCTCCAGATTGCAATTTTGATGGCTCTCATAAAAAAGCCTTCCGAAATATTTCTTTTAAATACGACCTCATCAATGGTGATTGGAAATATTAGTTGATTTTTGTTTTTGTTTTTCTGGGCATATCATATGCCCTTTGTCTTCCCATGGACCGATATTGAATTTCGATATTCTCACGTCATATTTGAAAGAATGTACCGGATTTGACTTCTAACAGGATTTTCATTGGATTCGCAAGAAGATGGTGAGAAATTATGTAAAACTGATGAAAGCGTTTCCAAATTTTGATGGATATTGAGCGATGGAAATTGACATCGATCTGGCTCCGCGCGCGGAGGTTTTAGGGCAGACCATTAATGTTTTTTTTGTTTTTTTTTTCTGAAAGGATTCCAATGGAACACAGGCAAAGTACCGATTGATAAATTTTAATTTTTGTCTTCTTTCCGTGTGATGCATTAATAAGTTGATTTTTCGGTGTCCTTAACATTGTGATCTATTCTGATTTTTTAGTATATTTCCTTGCCGCGGGTTAAAGGCTATGATGTGGTTGTAAGACTATCAATGCTTGAGCAAAGAAAAATAATTTTTTAACGATTCTAGAGTATTTATTTTCCCTAATAGCCTTCCGCAGAATCATCCAAACAAGTTTTATTGGAAGCTAGCTCCTTTTCTCGTCTGCTTCTTTTCTCAACCTCCGCTGCCCGTACCTCATATCCTTCCTTCCGCTTTCTGTCGGCATAAAAATGAGCTAATATGCTCAACGAACCGTTAATATTTGTTTTTTTTCAAGATTATTCCTTTTCTTTCTCCTCGTAGATCCTTCTTATTCCACTCCTTCGCGGAATCCCCCTCGATCCCCGTGATCTCATCCCTTTCCTTACCCCTTAAGCTTCCTCACAATTTTTCATTACTCGGTCCTGGTGGATAAATCTTACCAGTCTCATAATGCTATTATTTTTAAGCACCTGAAACTCCACTATATATCTCATTTTTATGCTCTTAGTCCAAGCAAACACTGACTCATTCACTTTCTCTTCCCATCTTTCCATCCCTGCTTTACCACATTACAGTCGCACGTCCAGCCGTTTTTTTTCGAGAGAAAGTTCCCTACTTTCAGCATGCAATTAGAAAATGAAATGACGGTATTGTTCTTTGCAGTGTCGAGTGAACGTCCTAACGTGGTATGTGGTGAAAAAACGAAAAATATGATGCATTAAAATATTCCATGTAGGCAGTTGAGTTCCAAGTATAACATTTTAACGACTTTCGGAAATTTCGGCTTTTCATGTCCCCGAATTTTGGACGATTTGCAGGACCTTTAATTTCTTGGACCTATCTCCGAGAGCCCAGAGCTGTCATTCCCAACCCGCCCCCACCTTTGATTCGCGCGTAATTGTTCAGGGGGGGGGGAAGGATTTCCAGTCGCAGGGAAAGTCATTAAAATGTGACACCACGGTATGGTTTTCCTAAATTATATTTTGAAGATTTAAAGATGAGCTCTGTGGATTAATGGACGATTTATGTTTTTTGTTAGACGATTCATTCTATTCAATGTTTTCAAGTTGTTTGCAAAAATAAATTGTTTCAATGTCAATTTCCTCGTCCCGTGCATTCAACTTTTTCTACGCTTGGAAACTGTTTTTTTTTTTAGCTTGCAAGTACTTAGACGCAAAATGCTTTAGTGCTATTCTTTTTAAGAGACAAAATTGAGGGTAAATCATCATTTCCACCAAGTTTTATTTGAAAGATAAATGTTTTAAAAACATGAATAAGGTTTCGGATTAATGTGAACGTAGATGCAAGTATGTTTTCCGATTTTATGCAATGTTTTTAGAACGAAAAAATATACACCAGTTTTAACGAATTTATGAATTATTTCCCGGGCAAGGCACTCTGAGCACCTGCAGCTCCACCCAAGCTAGTTGATTTTTCGGGTACCAGATCTCCCTGGGAAACCATAACCGGCACAGGGAAAGGAACTGGCCCCTCTACCCTGATGTGTTAATATTCACACTCCGACGGGCTTGGTACATGGGTGAGCACTACCATCACCTACTAAAAAACCGACCTTCGGGTTAATTACTGTGTTTGTGGTTTATACCTGCATTATGCGAAGTGCCTACTGCGATATGCCTACTGTCTCAGCCATCTCGCGCATCTTCAATCGGTGGTCTGTCAATATGAGATCGTGGATTTTTTTCACGTTATCCTCCGTGGTAGCCGTTTTCGAGGCACCTGGGCGTTGCTCATCAAAAACCGACGTGCGACCACGTTCAAACTTGTTAAACCAATTTTTACGGTCGCTATTGAAGGAGAAGAGTCACTGTACATAGCCTCGAAGCGCTCTTTGATTTTACTGCACGATTTCCCTTCCAAAAACAAGAATCGAATTACCGACCGACATTGCTCTTTTTCCATTTTCCTAGAATCCGCGGACACACCTGCTTCCACACGTAGTCAAGACAAAACTACGAGTCCGATTCGGCTGAAATTTCAACAATAGCCGTCTATAACAATGTCCTACACGATAGTAAATTGTTCTTGCGATAGTGGTGCCATCGGGCTGTGAGGCTAAGTACTTATCGGACTGCCCTCGTATATATAGGAATCAGATAAAAACTTTAGCTGAATTTATTAAAACTAGATTCTTAAAATGCTTAACTTTAATCAAATACAATGTCATTTTGACGTCATGGAAACTAGCTAGTTTCTGAATTACTACTTGATTAGAATAAGATTTAAACTTCAGCAGTAATTTGTAATGTAAAGGTTAGATTGAAATCACGGAAATAATAATACCTTCATTTTATCTCGCTATCATTCCTGTCTCTGAGTAGAGTACCAAAAACTAGCATTTATTTATTATTTTTTTTTATTTTTTTGTACCCTGCGAGCCACCAAAAAGGTGTGTGGCAGGGGGTGTAGCACCATGAGGGAAGGGTAAGGGTTGAGGGGGTTGGGAGTTAGGTGAGGAAAGGTGGGGGGACCTGTAGGAAAAAAAAATATATATATATACATATATATATGTATATATACACACATACATATACATACATACATATGATTAGACATAGCATTAATTTGGTTGATTTGGTACATTTGTATGAATTTAATCTTGCTTTTTCGATTCGTTCAAATCTACATCTTCATTATATAGTATTTGGTAACGGGTGTGTGGATCGAGGCAATGAGTAAAAAAAAATGTTATCTATTTTGGGATATTTCGAATCGATAAATTTCATCCGAGGAGTTTCGAAAGTTTCGTCTTCCATGAAGCCTTTAATACTTCGCCGCGACCATCACGTGAATACGCGAGACTTCCTGACATCTACGAGGGAATCGCTTCACAAGCGATCCCTTCAAAAACTCCCATTCTTCTCGCCCCCAACTCAAACAAATCGCCCTCCTCTTTCCTCTCCCCCTCACCTCTCTCTTTTTCTCCCCACCGAGTCCCCTTGGTGTCTTCCTCACTCCTCTTTCTCCCTCTACCTCCACCTCCGTAACCTTTCACTCTCTCCCCCTTTCCCACTCGACTTCCCTCGGGCGGTTGGTGACTCATGTGGGTGGGTCACCGCTGACGAGGCAACCCAAAGGCCTTAGTAGTCCTCAAACGTCAGGGCTTGGCCCTTAGAGTTTTGCTCGCCTCTCTCGTCTTATTTGCCTCCCGCCTCAGATTCACTTAGAGTACCGTATTTCGATGTGAATCCCTCGCTTTTATTGTTTGTCGTCAAATCCACACGAATCTTCACCACCCAGGGATTGCCCGCGCGTACCTTGTAGCAAGTGGATGTATCAGCTTCCAAAAACACAAGCTTTTCGTCGATCTACTTCGATGCGGTAAAACATTGAAAATAAACATTAGAGAGTACAATTTCAAGAGCTGGACATGACATAAATTGACTAGGTTTAAGTAATAAAAATTTGTCTTTAGTGTAAATTATAAATTAACTTATATATCTTCATTAAATTTTCACCGGCCTCGGTGGCGACGGGATAACCCTCTTGCCTGCCTAGGGCTTGATTGTATGTAATAGTCCGTCCCAATAGAAGTCGTTAAAAAATTAAATTAACGCTTTAATTGGATTCGGATACATCAAACTTGATTCGTTCAAACTTTTTCTCTGGGACTCGTTGTTCTTATTTAGAGTGGATTTTGAAATTTAGGTTGATCAAAAATGCTTCTCATATTACAACTTCAAATTCAGCTCAAAGCACATAAGTTAGTATGGTATAACTCCGTTGCATACTAAATGTTGTTTTCCTGTTACTGATGTGACTTTGCACGGATGGACCCCAGTTCCAAATACAAATACAGTACGGATTTTGCCGTGTCAGTAGTGGAAGATTTCAATGAATGTGTGAATATTTCGAATTTTGAGAAAAATATACACACACACACGTATTGAATATAAAATGTATTTAATAATCCTTTTCAGCTGAAAGTACTTTCACTGATTTCTTGTCATGGAACCGCGTGCTGAGAGGACTTACGATTACACTCCTAACTGATAACCTGTCTTGTTCATGTTTATCTTCTAAGTCATATATGCTTACCTATTTTACCAAGGAATATATAGCAGCATGAGGAAAATTAACCTAGAAGCTATGCGGAACGCTGAGTTCATTAAAAACAAACGTTCGCGCAAATTGAGACGCTTGAATAATTACGTAGGGTATTTTTTAAATAATGGAAATTGATTTTGAACAATAAAATATAAATTTCTTATGCATAATCTAAAGCCAAAATACTCTTTAAGTGGGTGTATTATCTTACTATTTTACGTCAAAGGATCGGTTTGCACTACAAGAAGTTTATTTTCCAATCCAAGCGGTCATTTATTCTCCATGATTAATTTTTCATATAAAGCTGATATTAATTATGTTCTGTACTTATTGCAAGAGATCATTTCGTTTTTTTTTTACATGATCGGGATAGCAATTATTAAACACAGCAGTGAAGTTTCACATGAGAAAAAATGTAGCGAATTAAAAATTTCCATCATGATGAGCCTCTGGATTTAGAAACATGTAGTACTGATATTTGTAAAATATACTTGCCTTCTACTGTAAATGGCATTTAACATGAGATAAATTTGACCCCAAACCTCTTCACCTTCAGGACTCACACGACCGTACTTCCCTTTCTTCCTTCGAAAATCTAACGATTTTTCCCTTTCAGTCAATCCCGCGTCTGATTTGGAGTGGAACGAGGTCATATTGTTGACAAAATCTACGTCTACCTCACTCTCTTGTTCCTCTCACCCCAGACCTACAACGACACGTTACTTGGATAGAACGTCATCAACCGTCTGTTATAGAAAGTTTGCACGATGAAGTCAATACTTGATTGAATTCCGGGAGATGATTTCATTTTTTAAGGACTTCCCGTAAAGTCGTCTTTATGTCGTAAGCATGATCACATGATCTTTGTAATTATGTTTTGTTACACTTTTCAAAAGATTATCGTGAAAAAATATTTTGGATTCAAATAGCTACGAGAGGCAAATGTTATTCAGCTAAAAAGGGATGAAATTATGTGCATCATCTTCTAAAGGGAAATAACAACATTTTTTCGAAAAGTCATATGCAAAATTTGGAGTGAACGTACGGAAGGGAAACAATTTTTGCTGATGACGCAAAAATAATTGTATTCGAATATGCATTTTATGAAATGAAAGCTCATTATTTAATATATATATACGTATTTATCCTTTCCATCTTATTCCACACTCACATTTCGAAAGTCTCCAATCTACAAGATCGCCTATCATCATGTTTCAATGACTATGTTTCTACACCGTACATAGCACGTTCAATGCCTGAGTTTCAATGAGCCTTTCTTAAATCCGTTCTTATCGTCCCTATCGTCAGTTCTCTTCTTTGTTAAGGAATGAATCTCCTTAGTTCCGTACTGTTTTGACAATTTTGGCGCAAATATTTCCAACATATGTAAACTGCTCTAGTTTATAAACTTCTATTTTAAATTTTAAACTCAGCTTCCCTCTTTATGTCAAATTATATATTTTTTTATTTACATTGATTCTCTACCATAGGTATCGTACCATCTTTCCAATTCCCTAAGCAATGCTTGTATTCAATTGGCTAGTTAAAGCTTGACCATCCGCAAACCTGATTTTTATAAATTTCCCACTGATTTTATTTTCTACCTAGTTCTTCCCATTACTCTCCTACCAGACATATTCTATACGTTGTAAACGCACACTTTTCGTTAAAAACCACAGGTTATAATTGATGCCCTTTTCTTACTCCGATTCCTAGCTTTTACCGTCCCGACTCACCAACCACCACAAGCACCTGAAGGTGAAATGTACAGATTGAGGATATATTTACAATATGATTATAAAATCTACCAGTTCACCCTATCAAACTTTCTAGAAATCTACGCAACAAGTAAATTCATCCAGCATCTATTGTTCCTCTCTATTACCAACATAATTACTGCTATGACATCACGTCATAGCAATACTGTTACACGTCATAGCAGTGTTACTCTTCTTTCTGTACTCAAAATGATCTTCCTCTAAATAATTATTTATTATTCTCTACATTCTTTTACCGAGATATTTGCCTCCCTTGATGCTCATTTTTCTTCTCTTTCTTTTGGGCTGCTTTCCTCTCTTAATAATAGTGGTTTTTCGGCCTTCTTAGCCTTTTTTTCTCGAGATGAACTCACTACTCACTTCCTCTCTTTTAGATGTCTTCCTGAGTGATTATTTTTGAGGGGGTTAAAAAAATGTTTCCTTTCTATTTCGTGATCTTTGCCTTTACTACTATTTTCGTCGATTTCGTTATTTTGTGAGCCTGGTTGGAATTACTCTTTCGATATATCTTATTCATATCCGTGCACTTAAATTGAAGTATTTTTTCCTTAGCTTGAATTTACTCTTATCTGTAATCACGGGGCGTCAGGAAAAATAAAATCAAAACATTTCACTCTCTCCCTTTGGTCCTTTTGCGCACGAAATCAGTCCGCATTTACCAACCCTCTCCCAGTTGATCCCTTTTCCCTATCTTATCTTTGGGCAAAAATGCTCTCTACCCTTTTCTTGTTATGCCCGAGAGAGCAGGAATCGCAACAGATGGCGCTCGAAAAACGTAGAATTAGCGAGATAATGTGTTTACTCAGACGACCAATCCAATAGGTTCCATGAGGGGCAGTCCAAACATTTAGCTTCAAGGGAAAAGAAAGTGGAGGGCTTTCTGCGATACAACTCGTTGTCTCGAGCATTCGTCAACATGATAGAGTGACCATATTTATGGCTCTCAATCAGTCCGAGATAATATTTTCATTGTGCCTAATCATCTGTGTAGAAAATAAACTGTGGCTTGGAGGACTAATGGGAGAATGCATTTATAAAAACGAATTGTTTCACGACGTAAAACGATAATTGCACAAAGAATTATGAGATAACGCATATCGATGTTCGATAAATATTTTTCTAATTATATATAATCGATAAATATTTATCGAATTAGCTGGACGTGTACAATTGATCAATTTTATGTATGTATCTCTATGTTTGTTCACATATATATTAGCCATAACTCGGTATTCTTTTATTTAGCAACCGAGACTTTGCTTAAGGATGTTTATCATTACAAGGTAAAATTTGCCTCACGGAAACTTGCCAATGTATAATAACGAGGAAAAATGTGATGCCCACGTGCCTATCCCAATTTATTGAAAAAATACTATGTTGTTGTTTTCGAGGTTTAATAGTTTATTTAAATGCATCGCTTTGCTGCATATTGAAAAAAATTAACTCTATTATTGTTATTTTCTTATGAAAACTCTATGCAAAATTTGCTCTAAAGTTTTTTACTCTCACAATCTCTCTGCAGACTCATACATGTTCCATATTGTCAATGCCACCAATGTATTCATCGCCACCGAGGACGTTTCTAAAAGGGTCTCTTTTGCTCACTGGAAAAACCGACTGATCCGTGGTCGAGGATTCTTTGCTTAATCTGTCATAATGCGTTCGGACTTTTTCCAAAACCCCATCACCGAATACCTCATCCAATTGACGATTAATTTCGATGGGTATGTTTAACCATGCGACTGGAGAAAACATGATTGCATCCTGTTCTTGTCCACTAACCAATTCCATTTTAAGCATTAAAAACTCGTCTCACAATATCGGCTACTATAGCAACCCTGTGCATTTTACAGTAAGTCCATTTATATCTTGTGTTCATAAAGAGTGCCTGCAGATTTTATGCTCAACCACATCTTACTCTCTACATACATGTAAGTACTCTTAGTATCACCAAAATAAATTTGGGTACCTTAGAACTAGAAGGCGTCACATAGTAATCGCTTAGTTTATTCTTAAATTTTTTTCACGGGAAGGAGTAGAAATAGATCAATACTCCATTTAGTCTCGAGGACAAATCATGTTTTCGACGAGTACGATTAATTTTTATATATTAAATTAAGGCGCTTTACGACATGTTCGGTTATTATAAATAAACTATTTAGAAATATTGTGGCTTTACTTCTGAAAAATGAATATTAAGTATGCGTTTTTCATAAATGTATAGTAGGCCTGAAACCCTTCCTTAAGTCACTATTTACCAAAATTTTTGCCCTTCACGCTCCCATAGAGGACATGAAGTGCAAAAATGGATGTCTTCATTTTTAGTGAATCCTTGAAACTCCAACCAGAGAATTTTTTCAATGGTTGGAAGTAAGAAATTTCTTCCGGGCAAGGCGCTTCACTTAAGCATGCCCGTTTATTTGTAAGGTTGGAGCGTACTTTTTCAGTTTAGAACTAATAAATGGCCATTTTTACTTACTTGTATTTTTTATTATGTTTTAAAAGTTAACAATTTTGTTTAGTCATCAGTAAGATGTTACTATAACAACCACAAATTTCAGACCATAATTTTGTTCATTGCTTATTTGCATTGCATTGTTTTTTTTCAAACTGTTTTTTCTTCTCTAGAATTTTACATACTTTGGCTACCTGAGACTTGTTCCAGAGAAATCTTATATTGAATCCATTCTTGTCCATTCAATTAACCTCTTTCATTCTTACAACTCTTGTTCATCAGTAAATAGGGATTTCAAACCCATTTGTTCATCCTTTCGAGCCGCCGATCATAAAATGCTTTATTTAGCATTTCACTCTTATTTAAATGTTTTATTGTTCTTGTTTTTATTAATAGCTCATCTCGCATGCTTAAAGGAGTATTTTATACTTACATATCGTAGTACACAAATAACATTGCCTCCATGACTTGAAACATTTTTCTTTCTTTTTGTTAACTAACTTTCAAGCACACTTTAATTTGAACTTTTCATTCTTTATGTGGGATCACCCTGTATCATTAGCATTATATTTACATGACACCCTGCAATTGGCCACCGTGGGGGGTGGTGTACAGAGTAATATGTAAATACAATGCTAATTTTTTCGACTAAAAACTCTTCCGTAACAGATTGGTGAACATTTTGTAGGATAAATAAGTTAGAAAGACATCACGTACTGTAATGAAGAATCATACAACGTGATTCTAAAGTGGTATAGTTCAAGAGATCACCATTCATAATCTCTTTCCCTCTGTGGTTCCACAAACTCGCCACGTGGGGAGGATAAAGCACTGGAAATTCACTCTGCGGAAATAACATTCGCGCCGTCACTGGAAAGCTGCGGAGACTCGTGACTTAATCACAAACGACGGCTCGATGACATTACAACCACCCGTAGAAGCAAACGGTCCCTCGAAATCCTCGCGACCTCTTTTCGCTTCCCTTTCCACCGGAGCACTGACTTCGCTATTGTTTGGTGGGGCGCTAATACGAGTAAGACCTCCGGTTTTTTCGCCAGCTCCTTCCCCTCTCATCTTCTCTACCGTAGGCCGGTGATTAAGGGGTACCGGGATCCAGGGGTGGTGGAGGATGATGGGAGGGGTGAATAATAGCATCGCATGTCTGAAATTGAAATTTATCCCACCAATTACGAATCGGCCCGAGGACAAGAGGGTCCTCGTTCTCCCGGCTGATTAATTTGACGAGGGGCCAATTTAATCTCTCGCCTAGGTGCCACGTCGGAAGGAAGGAAAAGGGGGCGTGGATACGTTCGGGCAGGTACGAGTTTGAGATGGATGCGGTTTTTCAACAATTTCCATTAAATCCCTTTACGATCGACTAATGTCTATTATCGCTCCCGTTTTGCACGTCTGTTCCACGCAACCCCGAAAAGCATTTATGTTTATCAACCCGACCGTTAAAACGAAGAGTGGCGCTTGAACATCCAAGCGCTTAACATTCAGGTGCAAAGCCACCCGAAGTATCTCGTTCTCCCCAACTTACACATGTAATTAATCGGAATGAATGGTCAGTTAATCAGTGGCCATTAAGGGACTTAATTTGGCGACCGAGTGGGTATTCAAATTAGTGGTTAATACTTTCATAATCTGATGAAATTGATATTGAATGCAGATGCTTGCATTTTTACGTTTTTTCTCATTGTGGGCAGTGTGATACTATTTACAAAGGTTCAGTTGTTTTTCGTAAAAGAACCACGCCAAATTCTGGTAACTCATTAGCGATCATTTATTTAGGGTGATGATCCCAATTCATTTCATTCCCACTGCTTACCGCCCATTAAACTGTATTTGTTGAATAGGTGTGTCGCCGTACTTGTAAGTTCTGCTGTATTTTTTATTCCCATCCAAGTTAAATTGATACATTTTCAAGCAGGATTTATTCCTTCCTCATCGCTGAATTAATATTTTTTGGTTACCCTTTTTAAAAAAGCTTTACCCTGCGGAGTTTTGCCTGAATCAGTGAAGTGAATTTATTCCTTGATTTATATTTCTTATAATAATACAATTTGTTTTGAAAAATTAATTTATAGGTCTTTTTCACATATTGACGTCTCTGTTTTTCGAAACCGTATTCATCCTTATTTTCCTTGAAGAAAATCAACTGCATAAGGAACACGGTCCTAAGTTAAAATAACAAAACTATCTCAAGAAACTGCGGGAGATGCCGCAACAGTAACTATTAACGGAGTCATCCGCTATGTGTGTATTATAATGCAACAATTAGAGTGTAAGAGGACGTCTCGGTAGCTTAAATGGTTAAAGCACTCGGCCGGATATCGAGGGATCCGGGTTCGAATCCCGGTCAAGGCGAATGATTTTTACTCTCTGAAATTGTTGCATTATAACAAAACTATGTTTTAAGAAAGTTCATGGTCATTATAACTAAATATCGCTTGTACTCAAAAGTATCTGTATGATTCGCAGAGAGCAGTTACCCGCACAGAATCACTCAGTGCAATTTTTTTATATATGAGAGGCATTCAAATGAAAACCGAACATCCGCCATTACACAGTCCGCGAGAAGGATGACAATACTGTTGTTACGTATCGATACTGCAATCGCTTTGGCAGGAAAACTGCAAAGTGACAATTCAAAAGCGCTTGCAGTTGTTGGGTTATGTTCTTTTTGGTGCGCGGACTGGTCTAGTGTGTTCTTCCAGCTGTAGAAATGGAGGCAAGCAAAGAATAGCGGAGTGGTGTGGTTCGTTTTCTGCTGCTAAAGATGCTGAAATTCATCGTCATATGTCTGCTGTGTATGGTGAACACTGTATGTCCCTGACGAGTGTGTACGAGTATACTAGTGATATTATGGTGTAAAACAACTGCAAGAGCTACCTATTCCAATCAGGTCCTTGGTATTAAGAGCTTCACTATACCAAATGCGAATTGTCCATTACAGCAAATTCTAGGTTGATATCAGTAATGATTGGTTAGTCGCGTGTTCGTAGCCCATTAGGTCTACGTATAGGGTTCGTCCGGAAAATAAGTTTATGATGCTCATTGTCTTTTTTGACAAAAGGGGAGTCGTCCACTACGAATTTGTGCCTGAACGACAAACTGTAAATGCTGCATTTTACGTCCAAGTGCTCGACAGGCTTCGAAAACGAGTCGCCCGAGTCCGGCCAGCGATCAAAAACATCTGGCGCCTGCATCACGACATTGCGCCGTCTCACACCGCGCTTGTCGTGTCGGACTTCTTGGCCAAGCACGGCGTGGCTACGCTGCCGCACCTACCCTACAGCCCGGACTTGGCACCACCGGACTTCCTTCTGTTCCCGAAGATAAAGAGGAGTTTGAAAGGAACGCGATACGGGACTTTGGACGCCGTCAAAGAGGCCGTGACGACGTGTCTTCGAGAGGTTCCCGATGATGCCTTCACGGGAGCGTTCCAGGAATGGGAACGCCGCTGGAACAAGTGTATCGACTCACAAGGGTCCTATTTTGAGGAATATTAGCTTAAGATATGTAAAAGTGTAATAAATTTTTTTTCCTGAGCTCAGTACACTTATTTTCCGGACGAACCCTGTATATGTAACTGTCAAGTTTTGAAAAACATAGAGACGAGCTAAGAGTGTTTATTAGAATTCTAGAGACACAATGAACACAGAAGATGTCCGGAGAGCAAAGAAATAAAGTATGTTTACCGCTGAAAATAACTTCAGCTATTTCTCCGCTTGGCATCCAAAATGTATTTAAAGCTTCTTTATTGAGCATGGAGATCATTATAGTATCGTCAATGGGAAAATATCTCCTTGGCTGTTTTTTCTTCATTGCCCTCCTGGATCATTCACCTTTGATCGGTTTGATGTAGCTAACCTTTAGGCATAATCCCTATCTCTGATTTTTTTCTCAGTTACTTGTTCCCTCGATCTCATCCGGAGGATAATCCCTCGCGTTTACTTTTCCCTCCACGACTGCTTTCTCTTGACTATCTTGTCTCTAAATAATCCGATTAGATTAGCTGCTCTTGTTTACGTAGATTTTGTTACTAATTCTTCTCTCCATTAGTTATTCGATTCGTCCGCTTCATAATTCTTCCATATTTCAATTTCTATACATTTCCAATCCTTCCGATCCTCTCTTTACAGCAGTTTTTATGTCCAAGCCTCACGATCATAAAAAATTATGCTCTAAATGTACGTTTTGGTGTAGCGCTTTCTTAATATTAGTCTTGTGTTTCTGGCTATTGGTAAAATTTTCATCGAGTTGAGTATTTCCCTTACGTGAGTCCTTTAATTAATTATTTTCTACTGTCTTCTTTTGCTGTCGCTTTGCCAGTTTCTCAAATGAGGAAACTGTTATTCATCTTGTTTCATTTGACTTCCACACAGTCAGTGTTTTGTTATTTGCTTTTTGCTAGAGAAAATTGTATTTGTGCTTATTATAATCAGATTGTATTTATAATTACCCTCCCTAAGTTACCAAGAATTTTCTCCGACACTTCTCCTTACACAGACATGGATGAAATACACTACAAACATTTTAATTTTCCGTGGATGCGTACTTCTAAAGATCTTTCTTCGATATATTTCACAGCCTCCCTGATGTGGAAACTTAAAGTTCGATCACATCTTCCTCGGTTATATAAGAAATTTAAAGCAAAGCAATCGTTCTTGAGGGAAGACTTCGTGGAAGATCTGAGGGTTGCTCTTTTATTCCTCGGTGAAATCCAGCTTGGGGACATTGTGAAGGTTGACGACTCCCTAAAGGATAGACCGACGGCGTATGGAGGCGAATCCCTTCGGCGATGGAAGGGGTGCGTTAGTTTGGGGAAAGGGAGGTCGGGAGATACAGCAGTCGGGGTTGGGTGGCGGGGGAATTGGAATGGGGATCGGGGTAGGGGTTTGGCGGTTGGGGACGGGAGGGATAAGCTTTTGTTTGTGTCCATCCCCATCCCCAACCCCCGTGTGTTTGGATGTACGGGGCAGCTGTTATTCCGGGAGAGACAGGAGAGGGGGGTGAGATTCGTAGTGGGAAATGTTGAGGATAAAGAAGACTTCTCGAGGTTAGTGGAGGGAGAAATGAGAAGGCATGGCGACAGTTAGGAGCGACCGCATCTGACCACGCCGCTAGACAACAAGCAAACTTTCCGCTAGCATTTTGCAAGGAATGATAGAGAGAAAATATCAGGGAAGCGAGCCGGAAATCCGTGTGTGATAGATTTGTATGCACAATTATGGGCCTGCGATAAATTAGATATCCTCTAGGAGTGAATTTATGGAACCGGATCCCTTCTGAGGATTCATCTAAGGATTAATGTTTGAAGTTTTGGGAAGTATGACCTAGCAAGTCATCCAAATTAATATAGCCGATAATTTATATTGAATTGAATTTCGTTTAAATGCTTTCTATCATATGGTAAAAGTTGAAATTTTATTGTAATATATCCTGTTCAATTAATTTTTTAAGCTTAGAAGTTGGCCGGATGACTCTGTCCAAGCATGTTTACATTATACTTAGTCAAATCCATTTTCTCCTCCACTCTTAAAATAATTATAAAAACTAATCAAATTTCAATCAATGTAATTGCTATTTTAGGAGAGACAAAGAAATGTATAGTTGTTCAGTGTTTTTCACTCCGACTCGTACCAGAGCGGTGGAATTCTCATTAAAAAATAAGTTTTTCACACAGGAAATTTTCTGTATAAGTACTGTTTTTTTTTTAAAGATTTATCCTCATCATTTTTCAATTATTTGCAGATTCTTATTCGCGTTTCTTAGATATCTTTAGTCTACACACCACATGATATAAATAAATTCTCGAAATAGTACCAGGAAGACTAAGAATATTAATCAGTAACAGTACCGTGTAGTCGTTTAACCTTGGAGACATTTTTATCTCCTATATATGTAACTTTTCAGTCACTGTACAAGCATTCACGTTTTCTCAATAGACCAGGACTATTGTTTTTTAACAATATTTTTCTTTTAAGTGTGCTAATTGCCTTAAATATTGTGCTCTGACTGTAATTGGGTTTTAAGGCAAATACAGTAAAGCAAAATTACGAACTTAGCAAACCACGAGATTTAAAATTGTTTAATTAGTTTTCGTCTGGTACATGTATGGTACCGATACATTGGCCAAGGAGGAGCACATAATATAAAAGATATAGTGCATAAATTATCTGGGTAATGCTTAAGGGTTATGTGTAATTTGCATTTTCTAAAATACGATGAGTTCGTTAAATGCACACTTGGCTACATGGCAGTGAGAACAAACATCTTGTTTGAATTGGAAATTAAAGTTACGTTTTAATTGATAATTTTCTCGCATTTCCGTCGATTGTGCTTCTCTATTTGTAAAAATAAGCGATTATCGCAGAAGGCTAAATTGGTGATTACTTTATAACCATTTATGAATTTTATTTTGATGGTCTACTCCTTCGGTTTTCCCCATGCCTAGGGATACAGATAGGCCACGGTCGTCAATGGACTTTGTGGAAGCAACACTACTTTTTAAAAACTACACATCTCCGAATTGGTACAAAAAGCTTCGCCTTTGTCCTTAGCAGGCGGGCGCTACTCGCTAAATATCACGGCACCACTTACGAAGAGGCAATCCATTCCTTCTGTCACCATTTCCACGGGGATTATTTCTCTATTGAGTTGTAACTTTGGTCGACAATTGCGATGTACTGTGCACTTACTATATGATCATTCACTAGATGTTATACATTTAATTCTGTTGGTGGCATCTCTCAGTTTAGCCTAATTTGCATAATTCACATCCAATCTCCTGTGTACTTAAATTATCACAATATCCCGCAAGCCACCCCGAGGGAGTGTGGCGGAGGATTCTAGGGCAACAGTCATTCATGTTCAAAGTGTGCACTATGTGCATGTAGATATATATTTTCTCATATGTGAAAACACACATTAATCAAATGATTATTAAAAAACAATGATCAGGGGAATTTTTAAATCCATTGTACGAGTGGCTTTAGTGGATGAATGGCGACAGCAACTTTACTGAGAACCTGCGGCCATCGGGATTGTATCAGCTTCATATGCATAGCGGTAAGCACATGATCATATCAGATCATAGGCTTACCGGTATCCAAGGCACCACGTGTGTGTTTTGAAGGAGGTAAGAGAATATCACAAAGTCGAAGATTAAATGTCGATACAGCTTTGTTATCTTGTAAATGCGAGTGGATCTGGAAAAATATTACTTGTCTTGATCAAGATTCCCCTGTGATCGTCCTAGTGTAATATCCATTAATATTTTCTCTATCCCGCTCAAAGTTCTTCAGTGCCGCATTATGTTATGTTTCTGCATGCAAATCTTTTACATTCGTACGTTTGGGAGACATTTGTGAAAATGTTGCTCTCTAAAGTTAAGTCATCCACCCCAATATTTTTAGCCAGCGTAAAACGTTTTAGGTTAAGAACATCATTTCAAAAATAATAATAATAATATGGGTATAACGATGAAGCTTTGATCAAGTTTCTCTAGGCTCTCTATCATCCCTTTTCCGGAGCTAACCCACCTACATCTGGACTGCTTTACCGCCTTATATCGCCATATCATTCCATCCTATTTGTTCGTATATTAGTCCCCCCATTTTCTCTTCTTTGTGACATTTCCTTTTTATTCCCTCCCATCATATTCAATAAACATGTATAAAGTCTCAGCGTGAATATACAGGTTACTTCTTATTGTCAATATGGCGCTCATTATTGCCATTTCTCCAATTCTTCCGTTTAACACCTCTTAAACTTTTTTATTCAGGAATTCATTTCCTCTCGGTTGTCTTATTTATTTATTTATTATCGACTTAATTGGGCGAGGTTGAGACTAAATAGTCCCTTCTTCCACCTAACCCTTACATTACATACATTACATTGAAGACAATTACATGCAGCCAAGCCCTGGATGGAGAAAAATCCACCCAGACGGGAATCGAACCCGTGACCTCTCAGTTGGTAGACTAGGACGTTACCCCGCCGCCACCGGGGCCGGCACTAGAGATGTTTTGAATTCTTTGAGGAGTTAAAATTTGATTTTTCTTTAAAGTTTCATTACCTGTGTACCTAAGATTATACGTTATTAATAAATACGTTCCCTCTGCCCGTGTAACCAAAGCCATAATTCTGGTACACGAGAGCGAGCGAAGCTTCTCCCCAAGTTTCCCCGTCGTCCTCCCCCGTGCGGGCATACGCTAAGGTTTCCCGAAAAGGTCCCCCGTCTCTGAGGGGGTCCCACGTCGACGACGTTGTGGAGGTTAACCAACCACCTTCACCGCGAAGATCGGCTATGCAAAGTCGCCGTCACGGCGACGGAGGCAAGAAGGAGGGTTGGGTATGTGGGTGAGGGAAGGGAAACAAGTGAATCGCGGCGGGGTGCACACGCCCTCTCATCCTCCTTTGTGTGAGTTTTGAGGTGACCCTCCCACCTCCCACTGTCTCCTTCTCCAAGGAGCGGAAAACCGCGAAACTCATGCGCGTATTAGGGTGGAAGGGTGGAGAAACGGATATATGTTCGTTCCGCCGTGGACAGGGGGTTAGGAGGGTTGGAGGGAACGGTTCCATTCCCACCCCTGTTGACGGAGAGATCCTTTAGTGCTTTGAGAGCTACGCCCTGGCGTCTCTCTACCGCGATATGCGATATTCATCGCTGTACATCTTACTGCGATGCTTAGGATGCCGAGCGTCCCGGAGCTCTGCACATGCATGTATGATACGTTCGAAGGATGTTTTTAATAAATCACTACGCTGGTGCCTATAACAACCACGGGATTAAATTTGAATTTATATGAATCAGAAATTAATGAGAATATTTCGCATTACTGTCAGATGGTAAGAATATTTCGCAGGGTATTCTGACGGCTTCGGGTATGAATTACTGTAACAATAGTTTCAGATGAACGAGATTCTTTATGAGCTCTAACCATTATATTTTTCTTCATACCTGTTAAAAAATGCTGTAAAAATATTAAAATTTGCATTTTTATCAAATTTTAGTGGCGTAAAAATTTGGGTATCTAGATTCGCGAATTTCTCACCATTTCCCACAGCCCAATTGCCCTTACCTTTCGAGTGTAATTACATGCCACGATTCACGATAAAAGGTTAGCATGCGCAAATAAATAGTGGTGGAGAATTTAAGAGGGATCCTTTTGGCTGATAAATATCAAATTGAATCATTTTTTACTATAAGGCATTTCGTTTTTCTAATGTGTCGAAGGAGTCATTTCAGTCTTAGGAACTTGCTATTTTATGCATTTCAAATAAAGTGCTACTCTGCTACGAGAGCTTATAATAGATATGCGTAAATGGAGAGCAAAAAACTTCATATTTGATTGGGCATGAGCGCCCTTAAAGTAAAAGTACTTTGCGATTTTTACATTTAGCTCATTACAACGCATGTATTTATTAAAATAACTAGCTCTAGGATAATAAAAAGTTCTATTTCATATTATCGGAAGCCTCATAATTATTATTTCCATTTTATCTCATGTATCACTTTTGAAACATTCACCACGGATATTTAATTGCTTTAGCAACGTGATTTCCGTAGGCTTGCTTTTCTTTTTTTTATTTTCTCGGATTGCAATTTTGTAGGACTTGGCATTCTTTTCAAGTCGAGACACTGATATCAGTCATCAAGCAGATGTTGGAAACTTCGCAATCCTCCGGAATTATTTCTCTCTTTTCAATTTTCCATGCCCCCTCCGGACTCTCTCTCCTCTCATCCTCCTCCTGAAGAATTTTTTTCCTGAACGGTCTGACAATGCCGCTCTTGGGCACCGGGGGCCAAGAAGTTTCGCCGCAGGGCGGACAGCCGCTTCGTGTAACTCTCTCCCATTGTCTTCCGCTCTCTTCCCGCCCCCCTTGGACGTTTTCAGCAAGATGTGATGATGAGGGAGCGAGTGTATAAGTTCCGAAGTGTGTGTGTGCGCGCGCGCGTGCTTGTGTTTACCTGAGCGAAGCCTCGGAAACCGCGGCTGGGGCTGGGTGGTGGGAGAAGGGAAAGAGGATAAGCGGCCTGGGGGGGGGGTTCTTCTAGCGGATCCCGTCTCTACTATCCCTCCGCGTTATCCCGGAGACCAAAAACGTCGGCGAGGGAAGCGGAAGAGGTTTGTGAAGGGCGGGAAACTTTCGCTGATGTGTGCTTAGGTATAGAGAAGTGATTATTCATGCCTAATGTTCAGTGACGTATACTGAGGTACTGAGTGATGAATTAAATTAATGAAATAAAAATTTAAATTTCTAATTACTGCTATTAATGTGTTCTCTTGGTTGTGGTATTGAGGTATGGTATGCCTACGCACTCTGGAAACCAGTCGTTTTTTGTCAACTTCCTAATATAGTGCCATATATAAATGTATAATGTTATATTAATTTAGCAATTGCACAAATGTGCAAATCTTGTGGAGACAGAGGAACGCCAGTTAATTTACACACAATTTTATTTCGGGTACAACTAGTTCCAACCCATTGGTGTCATATTAAGGTGCATAAATTTTTGGGTATCATATTTGTGTTCTTCTATGGCACTGGGTGCTCCAAATTTTGTGGGTAAACTTTTTCCGTAATGAATTAAAAAAGGTTATGATAATTTGTCATCAGTTTTATTAGTAATATTTGTGACCGTGGCCTCAATATATAACTTATATCATATTAATTCGTTTTACCCCCAAACATCCCTATACACCTCTGTCCTTATCTCGTCCTTCGGTCCTGCAAGGGCTTCCAAATTAACTCTTTTAGCTGCTTATCCGTCCATTGTTTTTTCTGGGGACCAAGAGAGTCGTGAATAAAGGAAGGAAATTCTTTCGAATGCAACTCAATATTTACGCGCCATTCGTTTTTCTATCGATTCTCTGAAGTAATTGAGCGATCGCCCATTTCGTGCATTAAAACCGAGTAAATTCTATTCGAACTCAACTCCTTTATACGCCGAAATATGTTTTCGTTACAATTAATAAGATCAGATTAAATGTTCTCATCTTCCAACCTTCTTTCTCCAGGATTGAATCATTCAATTGCACCTAGTCTCCTGCCGGTGAACGGATTTTTCTCTGGAGAATTCTAAATTATAATTGTAAATGAGAAACTTAGGTTTTTAAAATTCAATGATGATAATTGCCATTGGCTGTAAATGGGCATTTTCATTAATTTCGGTAGGATTTAATCTGATTCAACGCTGCTGTAAGATTATGTACGGCATAAGAAATTGAATACTCAATAACTTTGGTGAAAAATTGGATGAATAAATGTATTATTTTTCTCTCATCTCATTTTACAATGGTGGGATTCACCAAAGTATTTCACTTTCATTATTGACTTTATATCTATCTTTTGTATTATATTTATTTTTATCAGATAAGTTGAGATAATCCACATGCGCATTTCTTGCAGCCCATGTCCTGTCACTTCCATTTGATAAACATAATGAATCTTAAACGCAAGTCTTCCGTTCCTATTCTCCTCTGAGTTTAATTGACTTCCCAAGGAAAAATGTCATTCATTTCATCATTTATCATGTAAGTAAAATTTCTGAGATGTCCTTTTATATTTCAGGCAAAAAAGACAAAATTCGTTTCAATCGAATCCCAAAATCGTGACAAAAATATAGTAAATGAATTGGCAAATGCTCACTTTTTGAAAGATACAACTGAATATTTTATAAAAGTCTAAATTTTATTTTATTTTTCCTCTGAGAAAATCCCTTAACCTCTCGCATAGGCCCAATGGTGGATATCAAGTGTATTAGGAGGTGACTGATGACATCGCGTCCCTTAAATAAAACTTGTCAGTCTTCGAACAATCGACTTTTGTCTTCTTGAAGAGATCACTGACATATTTTCCCCAGCGTCGCTATGCCATCAGTAACTTATTTTCAACTCGCAAGTTAAAAAAAACTATCCATTTCCTTTCTCTTTGTTATTTTATTAAAAATTCATTCCAGATTTGTTATCCTCCGCTCCCCTGTCTTTTGTCCTAAGCTCCCCCCTCCTCTTTCTTCGCCTTCAATGGCCTTCCCACTATTTTTCCCATTTCGTGTCCACCCGCCTACGCGCCAATAACGAAGCGTGGAAACAGCGCTTTCACTTATTGATAACGAATTACCGTGAAAGATCTATAGTCGCACTAATGGCGCAATGATGGACGGGCTATTGTAGTATTTGGAACCGCCATACGGAGAGTTATTTGCTGATTCACCCTTTGTGAAAATTTCTGTTATCATTTTTTTATTCCTTCTTTGCTAGGTCATTTTATTTTTAATGGGCTGTCTCTTGATTTATATATGCTAGAGATCCGAGATATCCATCTCCGTCATTTCTTTCCACTGCCAAATTCAATTTATTTGACATTATTATGAAAAGATTTAAACGGTATTTTTCGTGCCCGAATATATTTGGTAATAGATTCTCAATAAATAATTATGAAATTAAACAATCAAATCTAACTCCCGTCCATACTAGGTTGAATTTTCCATAAACCTTGCACGAATATATAATAATGTTTTACAAAACCACTTTGCGAACTCCTTCGGAATTCATCTGTGGTGAAATTCTGTGCTTATCATACCAAAAATAATTAAGTTAGGTGGTTTGAAGTCGATTTTCCGAGATTCCTTGGTGGGTGTTGGCCTTTTTTCCTAATTGGGTTATTTACTTTGATAAATTATTTCAGAAAAAGTAATCACACCAATAGCTTCATTACTAATTTCCTCCTCATCGTACTTTTATGTAAGATAGTACTGTATTCGGTTCTTCACTTTTCTTCAAAATCTTTGTGGCACCTAAATAGTTCCTCACGGCCATATTTCATAGAAAAATGAGTGAATATCAACTGAAGATCAGAGAACAATGAGAATCGGCGTAGAGACAGGCATTCTGTTTGACAGAATCGTCCATTCTCCAAAACATCTACCGTAATGATCTCCGTCTTCAACACTCATCAAACTGTGACATTTCTTCTTCTCTGAAACTTGATGTGACCTTTACATAAAGAGCGGTGCCCTTTATTTCTTTGCACGAAAGGACTTCGTTCCTTCTCTTTTGGCTATTTTTTTTCTGAGTTGTTTTTAGTCTTGCTATCCTCGTGTGTTCCTTTGTCTGTAACTTTGATTAAACGGTCACCCATCATGGATGAGAAATGAGGAAACAGCATGGACGTTTATCCTAAATATATGCATTGGGCTTGTAAGATTATGAATCATGTGCACACTACGTTACAACGTGTAATTACGTTGAGATGATGACGGAATACGCTTGCTGGTCATACGTCAATATTTACTTACTTAACCGCATATCCATATGCCTTAGCAACAAAACTCTATTCTACTCCATATATGTTTTTAATTAAATTAGGGTACTTATTCTTTCCTTCATGTGCATATAGATTTGTTCTCATATGGAATTTATTTTCTGGATTATCGAAAAGGCAAGATTTAAGCCAATATCGTTTGGAATGTGAATAGTTAGCCAGCCTATAGGTATCTCCATCGTTATCACCAACCAATAATATGAATCTTATTTTATTGAAATATTTTTAATTAATCAAGAAATGGACGTTGTTCTAGGTAGATATAGTTTGCTAATTTAGTGGATCCATCAGTGGATGCAGCCGTTCTTTGCTTTCCGCTCCATGGAGACCACACAAACATCGCCCACATCCACACACATCCTCCTGCTACTAGGTATTGCTGTTCGACCGTGAGGGGACTGTCTCAACGGCTGTTGCAGAAACTTCCGTTTTCAAATGCTTTGTGCGCTGATACTGAGTACGGCTTCTGTTGACGTAGCACACTATCAAATAACAAGAAATTATCCGAACTCATCCGTGCCAATATTTGACTTTAATTCCCTTCAGTCCACAAACGTGTTTTATTTAATAATATCACGAATATGTATCTGTCATCCTAAGCGAATAAATGATGCATTCCTTAGAAATTAGTAACCGAATAAAAAATAATTAAAATAGTAATGAAGTAAATATAAATAATAATAAGTTAAGAAAATAATATTTTCATTAACTTTGGCCTGATTGCTGTCTTATTGGAGGAAAATAACTCCTAATCGGTTTCTGCACAATTTATATGCCTCAAATTTACGATTCGACGATTTCTGAACCGCGTACCAACCGCGACACGTGATTTTCATGAATGTTAAATTGGCAAAAGTGCCGTATCTACACGAAATGAAACCAAAGCAATGTTACGGTTCTGCGGATTTTTCCTGTGTACTTATCATATCGATCTTTGGCATCTAAGTATGGATATGAAGATTTTTTCAGTGGTATGTAGGCGTATGGCAAAGGTAAAGAATCATATTGCATTGATATGATGCGAAATTTGATATATAGTATAACTTTGCGAATAGAATGAAATTGTTGAAACATTTAATATTTACTACGAAATGTTTATTAAGCGATCACTTTTTAATAAGTGATTAACGTCTCCCGACGACGCTCCAAGTCGAGCATTCTATAGTCTTAATTTTCTTTTCAATAAATTCGTTTATTTTGTTGAAAAATGCCTTGCTGTATGGCCACATGGAACTTACATACAACTAACGCAGCGAGTATTTAAATACTCCCTACCCTGCTTTGTTATATTTTCAAGCTCTTTCTTCCTCGTGAAGGTATAATAGGAAAACTTTACACTTCCACATACTTTTAATACAATACGACCATGGTTTCGATGCTGCGCATCAGACCATGCAGCATCGAAACCATGGTCTTATTGTATTAAAAGTATGTGGAAGTTCAAAGTTTTCCTTTTTTTCCCTCAACATGAATGAATTCCACAAAGTTAAGCCTGAAACTGTTAGCTTTAACCTCTCTCTCTTCCTCCCCTCAACCCTCTACGTGAAGGTGATCCCTCAAGCCAGCTTCTGCCAACAGCGAGATTTTATTTTTTTTCATTTTCTAGCTGTGACGCTGGGGGTGTGGACCATAAGTTGCATAGCCATGGATTAATAGAGCTTATCCTTTCTCAATATCTAGTTATGCATGACCTGCCATGGTATGGTCTATCATATAAGTGGTTCTGATTCATTTTTATTGCTTCCTTTTTCACGTACCAAAGAACTTTTATAGAGGATGAAATTAACACTAGGTTGGAACTAAGTTTTTGTGCTGACATGAATTAGGACTTGCACAGCTTTCAGGTTTTTATTGAATGTTTTTTTCCCTTTTCTCAACCATTTAAACACCCCTCCTATCCGTTACTCATCCACTCAAACAGGTGTGTGGCAGGGGGTTGCTTGCGCCTTTTCGATGAAACCCGGGGTGTTTATGTAGATGTAAACAGCCAGAAAAATAGAACGTATGGACACTAGTAACCATCAGTTTTACAAATGGCATCTGATCTAGCATGAACAAGTCGAAGTGATGGCGTATATATTATATTCCCACCTCGACTGTCCGGGTTCGAATCCCCAAGAAGAGATGATTTTTCAGTAAGTAGAACTAGTACGTAGAAGTGGTATTGAGTGCCACATGAAGAGCACTTTCAGTGAAGTACGCTATCTGTCGGAAGAAATGTTGAATTTTGGACCCTGTGGCCACTCTTTATAAGTTTAGGCTAACGCCAACGCCGAGTTTTCACCCTTTCTTCGTTTCCTGAGCATCCCACCCTTAGCAAATCATCCACTGCTCCCCAAATATCACACCCGTAAGTGTCCTAACCTGTAGACCTCCGTCTCTAATATGTGCTACTACTTCTGCCAGAAGATTCTATGTGTGGAGAACAAAACGTAAAATATTCACTCTAAGACCATCACTAGCTTCACGTCGTCATTTACTGTCAAAGATTGGACCAATTCAAGTTTTGTCAATCCTATTACGCATGAAAACCCGGATTTGCAAGTCACAGCTTCACTATGGCACCGTTCTGACCATTTATTTAATCTTGAAATTTATGCTTTACTGAACATCACCAGCTAAGTTTTACAAGATGCGATCGAACCAGCACTGTAGTGGTCAGTATTCAGCCATTGGAAACCACTGTAAGCTGAAGGCATCCTCAGGAATAGGGGCAGAACGGATGTGATTTCCAAGACATCCACTCCACAGAAATCAGAAAATTAGTATGAAGTCAGTAATTAAAATAAGTGTCCACATTCTTACGCTTACGTGATTAGTTAAATTTTGTGACTAGATTCAAATTTCGTTTCAAGTGAATAGTGTAGGATGCGTGCTTAAGTGGGGGTCAAACACTCGTTATGAACTGTTTTTCCTTCTTCGCCGCCGGTTAATGGGACCCTCCTTCCACCACCGAGTTCTCCTCGCTCAATGGGGAGGAAGCGGACGTGGAGGGGAAGAGGGGGTGGCAGGGGAAAAGTGGAAGAGGAAAATAACAGTGGTAAAAGGAGTGTTGGTGGGAGAGAAAAAATACACGGGCCTTAAATGAACAGCCGAGCGTAGAAAGAAATAAAAATTATACTAGAGAGAGATGGAGAGAGAAACGTGTGGAGGGGGATAAGATGAGCGCGTAGCCTTGGCTGGGCTCTCTTCCCTCCTCTCCAGCATGAATTGATCGCCCCTCGGCCTCTCTTACCACCAACTCCTCTCTTTTGCTCTTTTTCTTCGTGCGGCCCACGGAAAAAATGGCCGGCAACGAAGGAGGCGAGGAGATAGTAGGGGGAGAAAGGGGAGCTCAGCCCTCCCGGGGCCATAAATGAAACGATTCTCTCCCTCCCCCCTCCCTACTTTCTTCCTCTTCAGAGGTTCAAGTGGCGCAGTTTTCCATTGTTTTTTTTCTCCATCTCCTTCTTCCCTTTCCCTTTCTCCCACTCTAGTCCCTTTTCTACACCCCTACCCCTCGTCGAATCTTCAACCCCTTCCTGACCCTTCCAAATCCCCGAAAGGATGAAGAAGGCAAAAATGAGTGGAATAAAAAGCGAGTGGAAATAAGGTGTGGGACTTGGGTGATGTGACACTGTGGGGAGGTGGGAGTGGAGATATTGTGTGGAAGGCGTTGTTCCCACAAAATTGATGGGCAGCGTCCCACTCCCCTGCCCTCACCCATTCCGACAAACCCCTTCCACCACTCCTGCTGAATCCTTGATGGATATAAAGATGGACAAATGGCCCGAAGCGGGAAAATTTGAGGTCTTTGTGTCTCTTCTTTCATTTTCCCTTTTGAATGAGGAATAAAGTGAAAAACAATTTAGATAAAGGAATGTGTAAAACGGTTCAGAGATCTCGGGGGCAACTTACTATATAAAATTTAAGCTTGTTTTCCTTAGTAAAACCCGTGGAGGGAAGGTTATTAAGCTTGAGGATGTAACAAACCCCAAGGGAAACCCAACTGGCTACTTTCGAATATGACACATTATAAGGAATTACAATGTACTCGATGCATGGAAACAATATTATTTGCTGTATATCATACAAAAAAACTTAGTTCCATTTCCATTGTAATTTTACTCCATATTTTTGCTCATATTTAGTTAGATATTTCATTTGTATAAAGCATTTGCTATGCATAACTCCTCATCTTTTACGAATTGTTCTTTGTCATTATGAAACAACCGAACTCCCAGTATCCCTAATTTCATTTGTTCCTCATTAACTATAGTATTTGCTCTAACTGTAGATAGTCAATGAGACCTCAAAGTCTCAAATTTTAAGGAGTGTACATAACAATAATCCAGTAGTTGGATGCTATACGCTATTCTCAGTCTCAAAATACTTTGTGTAATTGTGAGAGGACAGAAAGCGTAAAAATTTCCATATTCATTAACATAAAAGAGAAAACCGTAAAAGAAGCGCTTTTGAAGTAAAAAATTATTTTTTTAAGTATAAAATATAATAATGTATGCAAAAATTACGCAATAATCGGTAATAAATAAATAAAAGAGGTGTGTATTGTATTTTCGCCGAGCTTGAGTGATCATGAGATGTTATGTATGCCTATTAGAGAGATTTAACGAAATAACTGTAACATACAAGACATCTTGGCTCCAGACTCTGAGTGTTTGAAGACTTGTGGGAACATGAACATCAAACCTCGGGACATTTATCACAAGATGCATGGAAAATTGATGAAAGTTGGACCCTTCTCTTTTAATCCCTTATTCCCTTACATTCACTTCCCACCAGAATGGCGCGTGTACCCTTGTTAATAAGTTCAAACGGTTAAAGGTAAAATAAAAGATCTGAGGAAATATTCTCAATTTCGGCCGAATGAAGCCGACTACCCACCATCACCTTCCCTCGCCCATCCCAAGTCAACTCTCCCCGGTAACAGTTTTCGTAAAACCACGTCGCAAGGTGCGGGTGAATATACCAGGAAACCGCATTCGGAATGAATGTGGGTGTGTGCATTTCATCTCCGCCCATCTGAACCCCTTCCTCCGTCCTCGACTCTTCCCTCCTCCCGCAGGAAAAATTAAGAATCGCCGGGGGATTGGGATGGGGAAGAGCTAGTGAGAGGGGCGGCGATGTCTCGGGGTAAAAAAAAACTGAAAGGGAGTCGACGGTCGAGGAAGTTGAAAAGGAGTCTCTCCTGGGCAATCCGTCGGAAGAAAAGGGTTGGGAAGAGGTCGGGAGCCATAAAATATATTTATAACGCTCATTTTGGAACCTTTGAATTCCAGGCTCGTTTTATTTCATGTTAAGCTGTGGCCTGGATGTCTCCGTTTTGGCGTCAAGATCTTTTTCATACATTATTGATGCTATTCTTCACGTAATGTAATCTTAAGTGGAACTGGTGGTAAAGAATTCAGGTCTCTGCAGGAAATTCTGGTATTTTATTTCAACGTCGGTATTGGTATTTAGCTCCTGACGCGATTTTTTTGTAATGTACCACCTTAATTTAATGACATTTTCAATATTCATCAGTATTCATTATTCGTTTGTTCTTGTTATTGTTTTTGATAGCTAAACAAAGAGTGAATAAAATCGCGAAAAATACTTGCTGGTACCTAATGGTGAATATTTTTTGGTAAATATTTGAATTAATTTATGTGAAATTTGGATTCAAAATGACAATTAACGTTATGATTTAATGATGATGATGCATGGTATATTATGGGCATGTAAATGAGAAAATTAGGTTCAGTATTCATTGTTTTAACTACCCATCCGCTTGTCATTTGCAAATTCTGTAATGATCTCTCTTAATTTAAATCGATTAAATGTAAAGTCGAGTTCAATTAATCGGTGCTGAATAAATTAACTAACATTGTGGACTTGAATTTTGCATTCGTTAATAAATGGTTTGTTACATTGTTTAAATTTTGTCTACAGCCCACTGAATTGTTTGAGTGAACAATCTTGTTATGCGGCGTTTGAACGAGCCTTGAATAGTAATGTACTTCTTCTTAGGATTATTAACTGCTTACGCATTACAAAATCCCCAATCATTATGCTGACACAAATACTATGATTCCATCATCTTATTTTCTACTCATTTTTTCAGCTTTATTTCGTCCAGAATGCCTAATTTCCTTCTCCTACACTGCAAAACCAATACTTTTCCTTCAATCAAGATCTTACCACTCAGGATCTCCTCTTTGCATATTCTCCCTCCGGATCTCCCCAACAAATTTTGCTTTTCCTCTTGAAAGTGTAACATTAGTCTTGACTTCCTCTTCTTCAAACTCATCCCTTCCTTCCATTCTCGGCCAAGATCATCTCTCCAACGGCTAAAATATACGATGTTTTCTAATAGTTGAGGTTTCACAACGATACCACACTTTGTTCCATCTCGAAGTGTTCACGAGGATATTTTATTTTTATACATAAACTCCAAGACATCATTTTCTTTCTCATTTTATGTATATTTTTCTGCGGTTCCATTATGCTATGAAATAATGCGTGCGTACATAATATTTACAAAAGAGGAAAATATAAATCATTCGAAGGGGGGTTAGTTTCGTTGAGGAGGCGAGCTAAGTTCATTTGGGCGATTAGGGATGGGTGGGAAAGGAAGGGTTGAGAGAAACCCGGCGTCGGCATTAGCCTACTCTTGTCGAAAGGCGCCAAGGGGTCCACAGTTCCCATGGACGGTCCCGGACGCCAAGGAGTCCAGGTCCCATCCGACGGACGTTGTACTCACTCAGAGTGATCTCCACAAAGCACCTCAAGTTGGGATCGGGATACCATTAAAAAATATCTGTTGTCTCCAGGATTTGAACCCGGACCGGGTGGGAAGCCTCTACGTTAAACCTCCGCACCATCCCGATCCCCATAAATCATTTGAATTACATTCATTAATAAAATCTAACTTGCAAAAGAGTCTTATTTTAAGTTCTTTCGGAGAGCGTTCCTCTTCAAAACTTTCACTTACAATATTATGCCCTTGTGTCCTTTATTTGTCTCTCTCTCTCATTCTTATTTTCTTAACTCAATGATTAAATAGAAATTAATAGGAATAAATAGGAACTCAATGATTAAATAGGAATTAAATACATGTATTCATCGAAATTACCTCTATTCTCAATATTCTCCCAAATGAATACCAAATTTCGTGAATTGTTCTACTTGCCCTTCTTTAAGCCCTATACCATAAGGTTCACAAAACAAGCGCAATGAGGCTCTCAATGAGGGAGCTAAGGGAAACGTTAAAATAGAATAACAAAAACTAGTCTAGGTGAATAGTTTTCCTATCTTTGATTTGCTTTGTACTATGATGGTCGAAGTAGTCAAATTAATAGGGACGTAAAAATAATGGCGTTCGACAACAAAGCTTCACCAGGAGAGAATTTATGGATCCAAGCAATTATTTCTTACCCTATTGATTTTATACAAATACTGTAGTCTTCTCCTAAGGTTGACATTTACAATCCAGTGGCTGTAGCATTCGGCTGATTGATTCCAGTTTGATCATTCGTAGATCTCATTGTATTATTGGCCTACTGCTTACCATTGTTCATATACCAAGCCTCATATACTATTCTATGAATCTCTTACCGTTTAGCTATTCTTTTATATATCATTCACCAACCATTAATCTCTTCATTTATTCTTATCAGATCCCATTATCCTCTTATAAAAGTTGTTCATTGTCAATTGGCATTTTCTCTTATTTAAAGCCTGTTAAATTTAGGGAATCCTACTTTAGTAACTATATTTCACTTTAATAATTTCTAACATTTGGTTAATTGATTTGCCAAGCTCGTGATTTTCTCAAAAACAGATAGAAATGACTAGAGTATCCTTGAAACAAGGACCTTTTCCTCTTGTAATCCTGGTATCCCTATTTACGACCCTGATTTTTTTTTCTCCTGACGAACTGTTTTTATTTCCTTGTTTGCAAGAGATATGCGAGTATGATGTATGTTTACCTTCAATAAAATCTGTTATATTTTTCATCGTAGCAATTTGACGACGGTAAGCTTTAATTCAGAAACTCTTTCCAATCTCACGGTTCACTCAGCACTGCGGTCGTGCAATTTCTTATCACTGTCAAGTACATTTAAGAGGAAAGCTCATAATTGTTTCCTTTGGGTTATGAGATGTAACACTTATAATAATTTAATCACCTTCAAGGTCATGATGACCCCATGCGTTGCTTCACTCTAGCGCTGCGATTTTGTGTGGTGGACCACCAAATACGTTTCGCCCACTTTTCCGAGTACTACAACCGTCCAAGTCCCTGAAGAGTACTATTTTTTTCCAAAGCAATAATTTCAAAGCGTCAAAATCATTCGCCTTGATTGGGATTCGACCCCGGAACCCTCGAGTGATTTAGCTAGTAAAGCTACCGAGGCGTCCTATATTTTCCATTGTTATGTATTCTATTATGGGAATTCATGGAAATATACAAGAAACAACATACTTGTATCTAAGATATTTTCCACTGCCCTTCTCGGTAGAATTTTGGTATTATCAATTAAACATTTGAATATGTTATTTGCTGGAATCTATGAATAATGGTGTAAAAACACTACCTCATTCTACGCTCAGGGCGTTCTACAAAAATAAACGCGTTTTAAAATCTAACTCAATTCTTCCTCCGTGATATTAACATTCAGTATAGACGTCCCACTGTTACCGGATGTCTTTGCAGTCGGGTCGCTGAGAAATGGACGCTGCGATATTTACCTTTCATCTGGCTTCAATGCATGTGGCATTGGCGACCCAAAAAGAAGCAAATATCATTGCTCCCGTCACAGCTCTATGGCCAATCAGAAGTCACACAGACCCGTCCACTACGTAGTCCTATTTCACTAACTCATTTTACTATGGTTACCCCTACAAGGAGTAATTGTCATTGTCCCCGCCTGTACAGCTCTAGAGGTCATTGGAACGTACAAAGTCTTCCTTCGCGTCAAGGTTTTAGTCCATGGGAAGGCATTTTAATGTATGGTTTCAAATTTACTTCGGTTTGAATTCAAGCTGTCCATATCATTTCGGAAAAATTATGTAAAGCCCTTCCTTTTACTAGGTTGAAAATACCCTTCATTTGAATTAGTATTAATACATTCCACAGATGAAAAATATTTTTTTTTACTGAGTAAACAGTATTTCTCATTACTCAATGTATTTTTTGTCTAATCCCCAATTGATTACCAGTAAAGATTTACCTAATTGGTAGAATAAGTATAGCTTAGTCCCAATATGCACTCCAAGTCATATTCTGATGGAAACTTTCTCTCCACTTTGACAAAATGTAGAATAATGGAAGAGTTGGGCGTGAAAAATTGAAGGAATTTTGGACATTTTGCACGAAAATATGTGATACTAGATAATATTTTAGCGTAATTCAATCGGCTGAAACATTAAAGACACCATGAATTACAGATGTGTGCATTTATATTCCCTGGAGCATACTGTTGTGCAATACAAGAATGTATTTTTGGATTCACCAAACGTCAACTGGGAACTATGGTCGGCTATCTACAAATAATTAACTACCGCTTATTAGGGAAGTTTTAATTTTATATTCAGCTCACGAAGCGTCACATCCTAACCATAATTCATTTTGATCTTTGCAGGGAGTGATCCGCTTCAGACCATTTGAATTGTCCTCCACAAGGCTGCTCTGGGGTGAGGTGCAGGGATGGATGGAGAGATGACCCGATAACTAGTGAGTGTTTCTTTCTCGTTTGATTTATTAGAAATTATCTAGATTCTTTTTTCTACTATCAATCTACCCTTACTTTTGGTCGGAACCAATTTTTATTTTTTGCTATTTATTTCGTGAAAACACTTGTGTCACCAATCAACATCAATGGATTCGCTTTTTCTCTCTAAGTTTCGCGTATTTACTTATTCTTCCTATGTCTGTTCTTCTGAATAGGATTTTTTTCTTCAAGCGTTAAATCCTTATGTTTTTTCAGAAGTGTTTATTTAGTACTGTGATTCCTTACTGCTCCATTTTAAGTTTTGCATAATGCCAATAAGATAAAAAATGTGTTATATAATGATATTACCCATGCAAAATTTACGAAAGGTGAGGCTATTTCAGTCAACATTTCGTCCAAATTATCGGCGATTTTTGGCGTAGAATTAGCTTGTTTATCGCATTAAATGCTGCATTCATCTCTCGCATATCCAAGTTCGATATAAAGTCGAAATCCCATTCTCGAAAAATGAAAATGCCAGAATCATAGCTGAATTTTTATCTATTCTAAATTTCTCTACGTGGTCGTATTTGATCTGTTTTTGTTGAAATACTATTCATCGTACTATTATTTACCGGCCCAAATGTGGATTGATCTTCTTAGCATTTGAGGCACATTTCAAGCACCTTCCAGTAAATATCCTGCGAATGAAAATGTTTTTAGATACACCATTACTCCGAAAGTTTTCTGTTGTTCTTGGTAAACACCTGTTACCAATATTTTGGTAAAGTTGCTTAACGTAAAATGCTGAAATTATTTTCAAAATTGTCTGGTTTTATGAAAATGTGGCAATGTGATTAATAGATCTCAAATTCAACAAAAATTAGTAAATAATTTATTATTTTAATCTTGAAAATATTTTTTCATAAACTGAAGGTGGTTTTTAATAATAATTCCCTAAAAATAGTTTTTCCAAAAGATTGTGTTTGAAAAAATTAACATGTACTGCTGTGGTCTAATATTTCGTTGCATTTGCGCAAGCGAGCTTTAGAAATTGAGCTACGGGGTATGAATTGTTTTTTCTCGGTTTTCCATATCCAAAGGAAAGGATAATTAAAAATTTCTTTGAATACAGTCTTATAATTATTAACTATTTATTTAGCTTTCTCAGTCTATCGTTTTCATCAAGGTCTGATGGTAACATTAAATGAAATTCCAGATTTGAATACGTACTTCAGAATAGAAGCTCTTATCAGGAAAACAAATCACTTGACTATAATAATAAAATAATAAGTGGGAATTATTTCATATCATTTTTGCAAAGTTACAGAATTTAAACCATAAAAAGAGAAATTCATGGAGTGAATTGATTGGGTTACCTAAGGAAAACTGCACTTAACCAGGTCGAATCCGTTCAGTGTAAGAATTACGAGTTTGTAACTATCGGAATATAATTTTATTCAAACTGGAATATTCGATTTTCGAATACAAGAATTGATTTTTGAAGAAATGTGTTAGATCTTTGATGTGATCTTTGACGAGATAATCTATGATTCACGGCTCCAATGATTCTTACCAATATCATACACGGCGAAGGACAGGTGTACCACTACAGTTTTCCCTCGCCGTAGTGGGAATAGATTTCGCTGGCGATATATGGTTTTCAAAACGTAAATTCCTTTACAGAGAATTTATGTGCGCGGGCGCTTGTCGTCCAAGAGTTGTCATTCGTCACATCTCTACATTTTCTCTCCCACGAACGCCGCCTCATTTCCACATTGAAGGTTTCTCCCGAAAAATATAAAATGTTGACCAAAGAAAAGTGGAGAACTTCTATCTCCCCTCATTCTCCTCCTCTTCTCTCGCCGGTCTCGATCATCGTTTGGTAGTTTTTCCTCTCCCTCCCCACGAATTTTCATCTCGATTACGCTCTCGTGAAGAGATTTATCTCTCTTTCCCACTCTCGAACGTGAGCGTCGCCCTTTCACCGTCCTCGGCCTGAAGAAGATCTCGCCGAGAAATTCCACCATCTCATTTCCTTCTCTTTCCCCAACGATAAAAAAAGACAGACACGCATTATTTATTGCAATAACATGGAGAGGGAGGAGAATAAAAAATACCATTGGGTTCAATCCAGTAAATCACTCACCGGCGCGCATACGATCGGGATAATGACGCGAAGTCAGTTCGAGGGATCCTCGACCGAGAACGACAAGGGAATGAGTCATACCCATTTATGTCAGAAATGTTAAACAAGTGTTATTAATTTAAAATGATGAAATTGCCGAGAGATTCTTTGTTATACTCAAATAAATTCATTTGTTTTTCTCAGAAAACTGAATTCCGTTTCAAATAATTTTCTCGGCCACATTTGAGTAAAGGTTTGAGAAAAAAAGAGTGTCCGGAACAATTTTAACCAAGCATTATTTTGGATAAATAATCGTTGTGATTTGATAATAAATAAGTTTTCTAGACTATGTAATAATATCAAAGCGGTGAATTTTTAAACGATGTTCCCGCTAAATTTCAGATACTTCAATTGAATGCATATTGAGGCAGATATTTAAATATCTTCCGATGTTCCAACTAACTTAAGGTGACTTAAGACTTACGAAATGTGAAGTGGCAAAGGCCCTGAAATGAATGTATCATGTATGAGCTATGTGGGGATACGTTAACGTGGAATTTAAAAGACACGGAATATTGCAGGTGTCATATCGAAGCAGGTATCGTATTTACGCATTACATATTAATGCTTGCATGTTTTTATGCGGGCATACATTCCCACCTATCCATTTGTAAGCGAGGGTTCGCGTTTACATTTTGTTGATGCACGGACACTTCCCAAGGGTAGAATTTCTTGTATCAACAAAGCAGCAGGCTTTCAATATTTTCGAAGCCCTCGCTATCGTCGCACACAAAACGAGACATCTCGGACTCCTATCCATTACGATCCGCGTAACTCTCCATATCCGGCCATCTCTGACATTTTCCTCCCCTCATTCATTCTTCCCGACTGCTCTGTTATATGAGTTCCTCTCCTCCCACCACTCTTCTTCAGTTCTGGGGGTCCCTGTTGCCTTGAACATCTCTCTCTATGACCTAACCCCCCCGAATACTTCTCCCCGGGAGGAATGGCTATGGATTCGACTCCTAACTCCCCCACCATCCTCACTCCCTCCCCTTCAGAGAGTACCTCCTTGCAGTTGGTATCTTGTCATCTTTCATCCCTCCCATCTTTTCCATCCTTTCTCGTCCCCTTTTCCATTTCCTACCTAGGCTCCATACACATCTTCTCTGGGATTTCACGATCCATATAAAGCGACGATCCCTAGTTTTACTCATCAGATTTTTAAGGTTGCTTAGATTTTTGGGACATAATCAGAAAATTAGGTTGTCGGATTATACCGTTGATTAATAAATTTCAGTTCTCTGATAGTTTGGATACGGCATGAGTCCACAAGCGCAGCATTCTCTTCATTAGAACTTTGAGCTGCTGACCGAAGGATCACGGGTTTAAACCCTGGGTGATATCAACGGGCACTTCCATTTATATTGTAATATTTCTGACTTTCTCATTTTCTTGACTTAATGATACTAAAACGAAGGTAGATAAGATCTGGATCTCCCAACTTGAATCGGCGATTCACAAACGCCTTAATGATTTCCCGGGTTATTCTCAACCCTCGCATATCATAATTAGTATTTGCTTTGATACATTTGAATGGGCGGAGAAAAAGTTTATTGATGAAAATTTTTCAGAGGTAGTTTTCCCACATTCCGAGAGCACCCCATAAAGTGGATTAATTTTTAAATGATTAAATAACGCAAAGATTCAATTGCACAATTGTATTAAATTTAGATTTTTCCTTTACTTTTTATGACTTAAACATTATAAATTCCGTTTCGGCTAATTTGATTTCATCATATTTGAGAAACGGGCCAATTGCCAATGCTTATTGATCCACTAAAATACTTCAATAAAATTGGCCCATGCAGGATAATTTTATTGAAATATTTTATGGGATCGATAAGTTTTGTGACTTTATCAATATTTTATTATTTTGTAGGATTCACCTTGTACCATGTAATGCCACTAAAGCGTGAATATTTTTAAAGTTTCCTCACCAATTTCAAGCTTTTTCCAACGAATATATGTTGTGGTAGAAATTTGAGAATATGTTGGCATTCAAGTTAGCTTAAGATAACCAATAAAGACTTCTGTGAAGTGTAAAGAATGCAGGATTTCTAAAATGTAGATGCACTGACTGAGTTTGGTGATATGTTAACGTGGAATTAAAAATATATTAAATGTTATAGGTGACGTATCGCATTGTAAATACGTACAGACTATCGGTAATAGGTAATCATTACAACGTTACACCAATTTTAAGGATACATCGATACATCCATGTGTAGTACCATAGTGACACATCGATATGTTACGGGAAATTGCAAACCGCAACATGAATTCCATTTTAATTTGTGTAATTTACTGTATAAATTTTTCCGTTGAAAAATTCAGTGTGTAACTCTGGAAACAACAGTAAGTTCGTCAATTAGAAAACCTTTACTATCGATATAATTGATATGTAATAATGGTGCTCTAGTAGATTTCACGTTGATAGAGAAAATGTAAAAACTCAACTCGTAATTTTTGTTTATAACTACAAGATACTGCAAAGTGAAAGAGGAAGGAACTAGACAAATTAAGGATGACATTAAGGTATATCCGATGTTTAAATTTTATATATTTAACCACTTTAGGTTTTTTAATTTAATTTTTGGCTAAAATTATAACCATTTTTCATTCAAGACACTTATATTTAAATAAATTGCTTACACAATATCTACCATTCATGCGAACAAAAGATACCGAGTGAAATGGGGTACTGGATAATAGTTGCCTAGAATATTATTAAAATGTATCTTTAACACATATACGAGTACATTATGGTACAACGATGACTGATAAATAACATTAAGACTCATTAAATGGTATTTTAGAAAACTACTTGTAAAAATAGCCATTAATTGTAAGAAGTATAATTTTTTAAACGATTATTTGCCCTGTAATTAATTAAATGTGGAAACAGATAACGTCTGGTCGGTATTCAATCAATCATAATTTTGGTAGCAATCACTCCCTCAACCCCAGCTCGATCGTGACTTCTCTGTCTCTGCTGTTAATGAGATGTGTCACACGTCACAGCAAGATGTGAATTGTGGAATTGGGGATGGAGCTAAAAAAGGAAGACCAAGGCATTTGGCATACATTGCCCCTGTCGCTGTCACAGGGTTGTTGCGAAATCGGAAGGTTAAGCGGAGACCAAAGTAAGGGGTCGGGGGAGGACTCACCCCTCAGTGTCCCAAACACCACCCGAAAGCATTGGGCCTCTCGGGGTTCAATCAGCCGCGGTAAACGCTTCCCTCTCAAACGCGATTAAATTATGAAGAGCGTGCCTCGACTGCGGCGCTCGCAAAGGGATCTGCTAGAGCTCTCCCGCCCTCGCATTACCATGCCGTGTAGATCTCACCCCCTCACACCTTTCTCCATTCTCCTGCTTGATTCGTCCTTCCACTCCCTCGTTGTCACTATTATGTTAGATTTCGGCTCCCCTTTTCCGGGAGAGAGGACGGCAGTTTCACTGTGCTTTCCTACCTAGTGCCACGTCTCGGTAGTGTGAGCTGACCTTCTTCGTCCCCCTCATGACCCGAGAATGTAGGACCTTCCCCTTCCGCTGCAAGGACGAAGTTTTGGGCGCCTCTGTGTATCTTTGACACCCCCTGCCTTACACACACCGGCACCCTGGACCCTTTCTACCAGACCCACGGACCCGCCTCTCCGAATTTCCCACTCACGCGGCGCGCAGCTCAACGGCACGACATCCAGCTATTTAATAGCCATAAACTTAGCCCTCACTTAAAGACTTGCAGTGGTATGGTATTAAGAGTATTCCCCTCGCCGCATCTGTATGTTTACCAATCCATACTGTTCTAATGACTGTGGCTTTTCGTTCCTTTCAAACCGTAAACAAATGGTTCAGAGAAAAACCATAATTATTACCTGGTTTCAGCGCTTTTAGGCCTAGTGTAGACACTTGTACCATATACAAACTGTGGGGTAACTCAAGGTTCATTACTAGGTCCTTCTCTATTTTTTTATTCTCTATCGATCTCCTGATTTGTGCTCCTATTGTAAAGTGAAATCATCTGCTGATAATACTTTTGCATTTAGTATGGGAAAAATTTTATAGATGCCAGCCCCTAAGATTATCATACCCTAGAAAATACACCATACAGATGTAGATAAAATAAATTACTATTGAGTTAGAATGAAACATGATTTATGCAATTTTACAATCAAGTTAATCAACCTTTTTTTAAGTCTTCTTATTAGAGCAGGTTCTCGTAAATCATTTCAGCAGTGCAGCTCCGTAAATTTCTTAAGACACTCTGAAAGTGAAAGTCTCGACTAGTATTATAATGTTGGAGGACATAAACAATAAAATGGCGCCTGGAAAATACATTATCGGGAAACTTTCCCCTACTACATCACTAGACACTTTGAACTCAGAAAAAAATAGATAAAGAGCTGTATTGACAAATCGTTAAAATATATCTCCTGTAAAGAGGATAGCCGAGCTTACAAGATGACGCATTGAATGTTACTTATCCATTTGTTAATATAGTTCACCGACCATAGGTTTTTACATGGAATCAGAAAACTATATAAAACTTTCTAGCCTTTGTAAGAACAGAACTCTACAAGAAATTCCCAAAATTATATCTTATTTCCTCGTAATAAATCAGTCTTCAGTACCCTTTCACTTTCTCACTTCAGATACCTGTCATATCTTCTTCATGTATTTTATCGTCTCCTTCCCTGCTATAACTTACCTAATGTTCCAATCAGTCCACTTCCAAAAGCCAATCAATCTACCAATCAATTGCCACAAGGAACTCAACGTATTTGACTATCGTGCTTCAAGCTTATTTATCCGCCGTTTTCCCTTGCCACATATAGTCTATGAATAGTTTACCATTCTATTGCCAATACCCTTCAATTTACGGTCTTGCCCAAAGATCTCTTATAGGGTCATTCAGTACTGCGGTCTATATCAAAGTTTCCATTGATAATTTCCGTGCGTCTTAACCCGGAGCCCTTTCATCATTCCCCTCGTTGCGCTTCTTCATCAACGTATTTCGTCTTGTAATATCTTCGTTACTTTGTCCTCGTAGTATTGTTTGAAAATGCAGTTTCCGGCCTTTGCGAGGTCATGATAGCCTCTTCAACTACTTATCCAAATCTCGCCGGTTTAATTTACTCCGAGGTGGGTCTTTCTCCATCATGAACTTTGACATTTTTAAATCTCCTACATATTGTTCCATAATTGGGTATCCACGGTTGATTTAGCTGAATTTCATTTTTACTTGAAGTTGATTTAAATTAAAACTTAAATTTATTACACAATATTTGTAGTCTATGTAAATACGCTAAGCTGAGAGCGCCAGAGTCAGCTTGCTTTGGTGCTCAAGTTGGTATCAATGTTTCATTTACATCTACATTATACCCCGAATGCTACCGCAAGAGCGTATGGTGGAGGTTTTTAGGTCACCACCCGTCAAAGAAAATAAAACCGCATGCAAAACCCACAAATTCATGCCAATCAATACGCATAATGTCGTATATATTCATGCAAACACTTTTATAACTTACAGTGATGCAAATACATATACCATCAATAATATACACATGCACCTACGAATACACCTTACATCTATGTGGCGTGTAATCTTTTCATGTTTTTAAAGTAAATGTTTTTAATAAATCTATAGTGACTTTGGTTTCTTAATATTATGATTCCTGATTTTGGGGCAAATAACGGGTATTTGTAACTACAGGATGCTTTTCAAAATTAATGCAATTATTTTTTTACAGTAATTTATTCAAGTTTCACACAAACACTTAATATTCTTCAAAATACTGTCGTTGGGTCTCTACACATTTTTCCAGCGACTCTGCCATGACCGTTACGTGCCCTGGAAGGCGTGTTCGGGGACCTCTCGGAAGGTCTTCGTCACGGCTGATTGGATATATTCTATGGGCGAAAGACGGGTTCCTTTTAGGGCTGTCTTAATCCGAGGGAACAGAAAGAAGTCTGCTGGGTCGTCATCAGGACTATAAGGGGTGGGGGCAGCGTTGGCACCTGGTGTTTGGCCAGGAACTCGCGGACTCGTAGGGTGTTGTGGCAAACGGCTTGGGAAAGAACTTGGCGCACACTTTCCGCATCGCTAAATCTTCAATAAAAATGCAAAACACAACAGTAAACTACAAGTTCAGTTCATTTTGATGCTCAATCGACGATCGGAGTCCAACAATTGTCGAACACGAGCCAAATTGTTGTCGACTTTGCTGGTTGACAGCCGTTCAGGGCGTTGTTCGTGGTGACTCTGCCCGACCCTCCTTAAAGGTCTTTAACCACCTCGAAACTTATGAGTAGGACAGAGCAGAGTCCCCGTGAGCCTCACGAATCATTTTTATAGTCTCCTCAAGAGATTTTTTTCAGTTTAACACAAAAATTAGTAATCGCGTAACGTTGCTCGATCTCAGAATCCATTGTTTTCGTGACAGAAGGTACGCAGAAGTTAACAATAACCGACGTCCTGCCGCTTTTACAGCTTGGAGAGAACCAAGACCGGTATCGCGGCAAAGCTTAGCGTACCTCCCACCTACTCACTCCAACCAATAGGAGTGGCGCAGGAAATTTACTTGCAATACTTTTTGAACACTCCCTGTATCTGTACTGGAATCTATCTCCCTTATCTTTGTGATCTGATCCACCTAAGGTTGAATGCTTACGTTGTTAGTGAGTATTTTCAGTACAGGTCAAGACACGTTCAGAGTGTTTCAAAAGAGAGTACTTGGGATTAGGTACTATCTTACATTGTTCTACAGGAAAAATCTATGCAGCCGTTCGTAAACTGTAATTTACACAGAATCATCTTCATATTTAAAACCGAAAAGGGACTTTTTGCAGATTTTTACTCTATTGGAAATGATAGTAAGAGTTCAATGTTTCATCTTATAAATTAGTGCTTTACTAGAGGGGAGATGAGAAATTAGATTTATAGTTTTCATACAAGATTTCTATATTCTTTAACTACCTTAAACCTATTTCCTGGGACGTACAATTTGAATGACTTTGAGAATGCTGCGACCCGACGGTAGTGGCTGACGTAAAGACCTTGTTATACTTCTATATTGACACTTGCTTATGGTGGTAAGCGATGTTATTCGGATGAAATATGTCGTTCACTAATACGCTCTGAGTGAAACTAGTGACCATCAATAATTGACAATAGACTTGATTTCGAACGGTTTTCGGCAATTAGCCTTGGCACAATGTCTCATGTCACAAACCTATCATATAGCCACTGGCCCGGCCTATAGAAGCTGAATCCTCTGTAATGATGATATCTGTCTGCGTTTATATAATCGTAGTCCATAATTCTCCGAAATTTCAACGACTACCTCGTGGATTTGCATCACATCAATATTAATGCGGTTGCTCTAAACTCTCCATGTGTCTTGTCACTCAGACAATGCATCACTGTAATTAGAATGTAGTGGAAATTTTTAAACAGAAATATAGAATGGAGATGCTTCCTGTTTAAAAGGATATCTTTGACAAATTGTATAAATTCTCTTCTTTAAAAAGCGGGAAATGAAGCAATGTTTTAAAGATGCTCAGATGAGTGAGTCCACCGCACAAACTTGTCGCGAATGTTCGAATGGATCTGACCTAAGAAATTCGGAAAATCCTCCAATTGGAAAAGCAATGGTGGGAAGCGGGCCATCTGGCTGACGCACATTGCTGATGGTGTGAAATTTAATGAATTTCCGCAGCCGGAATGAGGAGAAGATAGATTAATTTCAAGATATCCAAAACAATTTCTGATCATTAATTATTCCTTAGACTTCGATTTCCCCCCTTGTTTTCATCATGTCTCGATAATTGCATTACTAAAGCTGATAAACACTAATATCCTACTTGGCGAGTATAAATAATTTATTCAAGATTTAAGTCAAACTATAATCCTATTGTAAACACCTGATTACGCTCTAAATATGCGATTGCTTAAACTCTCGTCTAATTAACATCAACGATATTTAAATTTGTGCAGGCATAACTTTTATGTCACTTTCTCCATGATGCACCGAAATAATGTGCTAGATTTCAGCGTGAAGCAGCTTATCGAAAGAACCTTGACCTTTTCATTAGAATGAAGATACACATTTTCTATGCTGAGACACTTCCAGCGTTCATTTGAGTGGATTACACAGGGTCCTTCATCAAAAGAAGATGATAATCTGTGTAACAGGAAAAGACAGGACGGAAAAAAACGGAAAACGCAAAGAATGGCTTAATTTTATGTGTGTTTTCATTATTTAGGTATTTCTTACCTCCTTACTTCATGACGGCTCAGTGTTTTAAAGTCCTCGGTTTATCCCAAAGCTTTCAGCATCTGATTGCAATCTTCAACTAGCGCTAAAAGTTGAGGAGAGTGTTTGAGGATCTGAGGTTAGAGCTGACGTTCACACTGCATCACTTAGATGCAGTTTCAACAGATTGACAATTTCACAGACTTAAAGTATCATTGCCTTTGATAAATTAAATAAATTTCAGAAATTAATCATTTCATGTAGCAACTTAATCTTTATTTTTAATGTAAATTTACACTTTATTTAAAGATGATAACAGAAATAATTTAAAACATATAAAAAAGAGGTTGGAGGTTGTTTAATCATATATATCTTTACGCCGTCCAACATTATGCCAACGTTTATGTTGAATAGTCAGAAAAACCATTACAGCTAGGCTTTATCATTCAGACTATCACTCATAGTGTCATTAGAATTATTCACACCAACGCGACGTTTCAGTTTCCTTTTTTAATCGCATATTAAATATTAATAACTCTGAGGCGATATATATTTATGAGTTCAATTTACAGTTTTTGTGTTTAATTTTGCCGCAGGTAGATTCCAACATAATTAAAAACGTTAGCCAAAATATAAAAATCCAGATTTTTCCGTTATTCATAGCACTCATAAAAATTTCACGAGTTTCTATGATTTTCACGTAGTTAATTTTACGTGAAGTATTTCATGTGTAATTATTTTAAAGATGGTCATCCTGAGCCTTGCCTACGCTCCAAGTATTTCGAATGCCTGCTTTTTGGTGTTTTATCCCACCTGACCTTCGAAGGAGAGCTTGCAGGCATACGGGCACTCGAAAACCCTCCCTCGAAATGTTCCATACCGATACTTCACGTAACATAATTCCACGAAAATGTTGAAAACAAAAGCGAACAGCACACGATCCTCGGGGAGATAGAACAAATGCGAGTGGTCATTGTCTCCTTGTTACCGGGGTCAAGTTTAACTATATCACAATATCCGGAGGGCGAAGTAAAGTTCGAGGTCGACCCGGAATATACGAGTGCGTGCCTACGTGACGCAGAATTGAAGAGCAATCACTTCGCCTCACGCCTCTCTCTTCCACCAGGGATGGCGGGTCGGTGTGAATGGATGACCGGGGAAACTTCAAGGGATCCCCCGGTCACCACCCGTCGCCATCCCTATCGCCGCCACGCGATGAATTCACTGATTCTGCGGTTCACCTCGGCCAAGTGCTCACGGGACTCGGGAGCGCCGCAATCTAAAAGCTCAGTCGCCCGGCAGGATGGGATTTGAGTCTCCCTCCACACCACCCGTAACCCTTAAAGAGAGGGGAACCGAGAGTTTTGTTGCCTCGTGGATGAATTTTAACAGGACTTATGCCCCTTGCTGCCCCATCTTAAACAGTCATAACTTCATGAAGTTGACTGTAGAACCCTCAAGTTTTTTAAAATGTTATATAGGAGGATGAGTTAAATGAAAGCCTTATAACTAAATATTTTTATTTCGTAATTTCTTGAATACTTAAGGTTCTCACTCACACATTTTTCATATACAGTCCTCTTGACATATTATAGAAGTATTTCATCGCTTCAAAAAATTACAAAAAACTCTGGAAAAACCGTAGCATTGGCTGCTTTCAAAACCTCTGCCGTCACAATACGGTGTGTGACTGACCTGTTCCAGAGGGGTCTGATACGGAAATGACACTGTTTAAGAACTTCTAGTCCAGGGGTCATTGCTAAAGTGAAATTGGTGAATCAACATTCTGTACTTTCATTCGTCGATGAATTTAGATAAGTTTGACCCTCATTACTAGCAAATAAACGGATGAAATATTGCTGTTTCTCTATGGTGCATGTTGAAAGTGGAGCGGCCATATTTACGCAGTTGTTGTGGCCAATTGTATCGCTATGGTATCATGCTGACGGTTATAGATCAGTTATTAAACCATGACTATCGCTGTGGGAAACAAAAATTGGCATTACCCCGATGTTTTTTAATTGTAGTGCAGTTTTAAGGTTTTCACTTTATCTGCCCACGTGAATGTCATTTCATATTCATGCATAGGTAAGGGTAATATAAAAATATCAAAATATCTATTATTAAAACACGTACTTGAACGTCTTAATCCAGTAAATATAGATTATCTACTGATTTATAAATAACTTCTGAGATTTTTGTTGCTATACATTGTCTTTATATCCTCCCCTCCCCTGTACTTAAATTTTTACCCTCGCACTACGCGATAAGTCCTCCTCCAAGAACTCTCTTTTTAAAACCTTCGATGAACTTGGTTATTTTAAAAGAAAATGATTTTCCCAGCAACAAATCTAGGTGCGTAATAAACCAGCTTAATAGATATTAGAAACCCTGGATTTGCGTAAATCATATTACACACTGTCTACTCACCTAAGAGGCATGTTGTCTGTATCGAGTATTAATTTCTGCGTGATCAAATACTGATTCATTGTTAATATTTATGATGGAACACTGTATATATTAATGTCTAATGAATAACTTACTTGTAAAATGAAAATAAAATGAAATAAATGTTTTATGAGCCAGTGGCTATATTTATGGTAAATAATGCCTTTCAAATAATTATCAAAGAAAAGGAGGCATGCGTTCAGATTGGCTAAAGTACTGATTAAAAAATAGATCGATGTAATTTTTGTAAGAATAATGCTATAACGTAATTATCTCATACTGGGACGCGATGTGACCGAGAAATACTCAAATAATAATGATGTGTTCTTAATATATATCGACATTTATCTTTAAAAATTATCCGTACACAATGGTATAACAGGCATCGTTTTCCTTCTCTTTGAAATTTTGTTACATTGATTAAACGTGTGGCAACACGGTTAGCAACGTTTCAAATTTTTATTCAGGTCGAATGTTGATGGACATGTTTCTTTATTGTTCTTTCATTCGGGCGTATCCCACGGAAGGTGAATGGAACATTTTCAATTAAATAAATATGCTTCATGATGAATAATGAAAACGAAAGAAGAAAAAATAACGACTACCACTTCTGAAGGAAAGAGTAGTCTTCAAATTAGAATAGGAAATATTTAATACCAGTTTAAATTAAATTTGGCTTTTTTAAAGCATCTATTGAACACAAGTTGGAATGTCACCACGTCATTTGTCGGATGCGTTAATAAAACACCTTTAATTTCGTAGCTATTGATCTTGAGAGTACTTTTAAAATGGAATCGAAATTATAACGACTGTTGTGAAGAAAAACTATTTACCATCACTGATGAGAAAATGTACTTATTTTTTTTTTGGGATCTCGAACTATGCGAAGGAAAAAAAGTACTTAAAAAACGGTAAACTTGCTTTTATTCATTTATGCGTGGCGGTACAATTTATGCATGTAAGATGGATGCACTTGTAGCTATTCAATATATTATTTTTTAGATTATATAAAGGTAATTTTCTATCTCCACGTGTTAACCTTTTATGCCCTTTTCGTTAGAATTTCGTTTTGTTGGGCATTCATTTTTAATCCCGGTGATAAATATAGAGTACTATCTTCTTGTAAAGTTTTTCAAAAATAATCTATCAGATCTCAAACTGAATTATTTTTATAACAATTGATACGGCATTTGGGATGGTTCTTAAAAACGTTTTACATATTTAAAATGCTAAACATATCGAATATTGACCATTTTCAACGTGTTTACCGACCTATCGCTCGTTTACCGAAAAACATTTCTAGCCACACTTGTCTAAAATCTTTGTTGATTCACAGTGACTTATTGTCGATCCCCACGTAGTGTTAATTTGAAAAATAATATATTTGACGTTTATAATTATTACTGCTTCCCGGACTCATGTGAAATACATGGACAGTGTCACTCATAAAGTGAACCTGTCCATCAACTTGAAAATTTGTCCACCGATAACCAAATATTTTCAGCATTGAAATTAAAATTTCTCAATGCATTTGGTAAATAATCGGTGATCAAATGATTATTTATTTTTATTGTTGGATCGATTTTTATATTTCTCTCGTCTCCATGCATTAATTATATACGAATGAAAGATTAATTCTCGAGTGATTCTGAGTTGCCCATATTGTGGTAGTTCACTCTATTGTCTGTCTCACTTTGCCACTACGAACTTTTACTGTCAATGCTTGAGACTTAATGATAATATTTTATTTTTTTAGGATCTAAAAATTGGAATAAAATCGTGAGATTCAATGGGCTAATCTACAAAGTGCTTATCTCGTATCTATCGTATCATCTCCTAGATAATTGGTACCTTCTCCTTTTGAATGAAAATATGTTCGATTAGGTTCAATGACGGATTTATATCGACTTATATTGAAAGGAGGTATTACGTAATAGATGAATGGAAAAGGTGATATTTGGTCATATAACCTTTTAGTGAGGTGATGCCGGCAATTTATCTATGCCTTTTCAGCAAATGAGTGAGCTCTCTTAGATTATATACGATGCATTGAGAGAATTATAGCATCTATATGAAACCATAGACAAAAAGAAGAAAATACCGTGATGGATGAAGATAGATGATGGAAGAAGATGGGAATTAAATAAACCAATTCGGAGCACGGTGTCATAGGCGATTCATGTTTTCAAGCATACGAGCGAACTCGCTTTGATTATGCACACTGAAATCATAAACTGATCTATATCTAGTCGAAGGCAAGGAATGGAGAGCGTGATGAATGAAAGAGAGGGGATTGAAAATTGGTCGGGCAGGCGGTCTCGGAAGGGGGGCCGCAAAAACTTGTCGGCAGGCTGAGGGGTCGGAGCGCCTCGAAGATGGATAGATGCGGATCGGCTGGGAAGCAAGGGGCGTTTTTGGAATGGCGGGAGATTGGGGCAGGGAAAAGGGGCGGGAAAAGGGCTCCTGAATCTCAAGCTTTGGTGAATGGGGACTTCTCCCTCCCCCCCCCACATTCCCCCCTTGTACCCCGGAAGAGAGATGGGAAGAGAAAGCGAGGGCGTCCGTGGGAACGCCGACGCGGGTGGGCGACGAAACAAGAGGACGATTGACGCTCACAGGCAGCGCTGAGCGGGCGTTTTGTCGACGGGGATGGTGTGGGAGGAAGGCGCGGGAGGCTTCGGCGGGTGCAGACGGACGGGGAAGTGCGGAAGAGAGGAGATGACTAAGCGCCGGCTTGGCGGCGCCAGGGTCACATGGGGAAAGGGGAATATGTCGACGGGACCGGCGCAGATTGAAAGGATTTCCCTCCCTTCTCCAATTTAGGGTCCACTTTATCGCTTTCTTGATCTCCTTTTCGTCTTTCTTTTCCGTCGGCACAATTTGTACCACGTGTTATAATTACGCAACATATTATTAAAATTCTTTTAAAAGATAATTTACCTCTGAATTTCGCCATGGATTTAATTTACGAACTTAAATTTACGCATGCAATTTGTTTTGCAAATGGCACCATCTTTCGATCGTTATTTTTCAAGTAGTTTCAATAATCATTTATTTTGAGTATTTTCTTCTTTTTAATAATGTTTGTAGAGCCAAATTTTCAGGGTTTGATTCTACTTAGTTTTAGTCATTTTAACTTATTATCCCGAATCAATTACGACATTTCTACTTTTATAGCAACTTTCGAAATGAACACTAGGTGTTCGGTAAACGCATACCATGTTTCGCAATGTAATGCCACTGAAAAGTCACAATTCGTTTCCGACACGCTAACATGATAACGTCATATATCTCTGAATCTCTCACTATTGTATGATATTCTATTTTATTTCAGTCAGCCAAGAAAAATCGAGGAACTATTTAATGCAATTTCATTATATTGGTCGGTCACTCTAATATTATTCAAAAATATGAATCAAACTTCACGCATAAAACGGAAAAGATAAATCAAAGAGAAAACTATGAAATTTTATTGGTTGGCCATTATTCTGTTTCCAGATTTTTTCGACAAATCGTTAAAAAAATACAGAATAGCCTAGGTAAGCATTATGATTAAATAATTTTATCTACCTAGAAAATCAAATCATGGATAGTAACTCATCAAGAAGTTTAGTTTACTGGTTAAATATCAGTCAATTTCGACGTTCGGAATAAGAATAACCCAGCCAAAATCAAATTTATTATAGTAAAAATTTGAATTTTTAGGCACAATACCCATTTATTGCATTGGCGATCGTTTTGAAACAGGTAGATGCAGAAAACTTGATGAAACCATAGTAAAATACACATTTTTGGCGCACCTTTCGTTAATGAGCACACCGCAAGAGAAATGAAATTTTCCTGTTGAATCCGTATTATTGGTAATGGTTAACAGAAGCTAATCGTCCAATCCAATTGGTCGCTTTCATGTCTATTGAAGGTTAATCACATAGCCCAGGCCCTTTCTTCATTACATGCAAGACCCCAATTCTCTAAAGGCTTTCAATTAGTCATAATTCCGGGGAATATAGTCAAGCACTCTTGCCATACAATGAGAGTAACAATTTAGCTGGGTTAATGGCGATCAAAAACGCATGCAAAACTATTCTGCGAAATTTGGCCCTCAATTTTAAACGCTGTGTGATTCCATGTGTGACCTATTACACTCTTACTAAAAAGGTTACTCACAAAAGCATACGATAACGTTTATTTAGGCTATGACCGCTATATTCATTTTCCTAAGCAGGGAATCCCTTTTAATTGAGTTGGTTTCATTAACTGGTAACGTTGACTTGTGAGAATTATAGAACTGAATAGTTACTTTAATTTTTCAGTATTTCAACATACTTTCTAATTCTCATCAATCGTATCCACGATTTATGAGAATTAGAAGAGACTATCTGATTGTACAAATAATATTTATTATATAAATTAATGTACTCTTATATTTATGATAGATTGGAGAAAAAGAAATCCATTATTTTTGCGTGAAATTCAAAACTTTATCTAAGATGTTTCGGATTGTCCGATTCGGGTCAAATATGCACCGTTTTGTTGGATAATTTGTTGCCATTTTAAAAGTAGCTTTATAGTACCTCTGTCGTAGAAGTCTTGGTCCTTATTGACGAAAAAATCTAGTAATCTATTTTGACAATCTTCTCTTGATCGCAATTTCTTATCACTCAGAAAATTTTTCAATGCAAGAAAAAGGTGGTAATCGCTTGGTGCCAAGTCCGGACTATATGGTGGATGCATTAAAACCTCCTAACCAAGCTCCCGGAGTTTCTGGCGACCTACTACAGACATGCGTGACCTTGCGTTGTCCTGATGAAACACAACTCTTCTTTTGGCCAACGTTGGCCGTTTCTGGCCAATCGCTATCTTCAAATGGGCAAGTTGTTGAAATAGAGATTTGAATTTCGTGTTAGGCCATACGGAAGCAACTCATAATAAATTATTCCATTAAAATCCCACAATATACACAGTAGAACCTTCCTGGCCGTTAGTCCTGGTTTGGCCACCGTTTGAGCTACTTCACCACGCTTTTACCACGATCGTTTTCGTACAATATTGCCGTATGTGACCCATTTCTAATCCCCAGTCACCATTCGTTTAAGAAATGTATCGAGCTCATTCCGTTTGGCCAAGGCTTCGCAGATGAAAATTCGATTCATCATGTTTCATGGTGTTAATTGATGTGGCACCCAAACATCGAGCTTCTTTTCGAATCTAGCTTTGTGCAAATGGTTTTAAACTGTTTTATGGTCGATCTTTAGCTCCTGTGCGATGCTACAACTACTTACATTCCGGTAAAATCCGATTATATCTGTAATTTTATCGACATTTTCGACGACGGGCCTGCTTGTGCGAGGTACATCTTTAACATCAAAAATGCCCGAACGGAATCGACGAAACCAAATTTGCACGTAATTAGCTGTTACAGTATTGACACCATAAACACAATTCACAATTTCAGCGGCCTGGCTATTTTTTCGCCTTTATCAAAGAAAAAATGTAAAATGAACTGAATTTTCTCTTTGTTGACTATAGTCATATATATAAAGGAGTCCATGACGTGTTTAGTTGTTTAATAAAAGTCTCTGAGACACACAGATTCAGAGGAGATTGTGAGGGTAATTTTATTTGTGATTGTTGAAGATGTTTTCAATGGGATGTACTTGACAAAATCTTGGTGCTCTCTCTTGTCTCTAATTGGGACGTTGGATGAAAATGATTAATCACGTCCACAGAAAGTGGAGCCGACAACTCACGATTTCCTTTCAAATTCACTCGGAGTTTTCATCTGAGGCTCTGAAATATTTAGCTGCCTATGATATTGACAGCGTCCCGCATTGAGTTTCCGTTTGATATGCATTTCCAAGAAAATCATCTCTCTCTTTGGTCCAGGGCTGAAAAACTAATCCTCCGCCTACCTCACGTGTTATGTTTGGCTTGAGAGATCGTAACTTTATTGTCTCCTGCACGTCGTTCATGAGCCGTTTTCGTCCTCATTTGGGATTGAATGAGATGCTTTGATATCTGAGCAGGGATGATGACAAAAGAATTACTGATTTTGAGAATTTCATCCATCAAATTGGTTTTGAGGCAATGATGTTCTCAATAAATAAGAGAGATAAGCTGAACATTAAGCTTGTTGAGACTAAATTTGAGAAAACAGAACGTTTATTTGGGAAGTTTTTTTGGAGACTTCCCAGTTTATTGTGGACGAAAATGGGTGGGTTAAGAAGGAAATAAGGGGGGTGATTGTATTAGGTAAAGAGGATTTATCTAAAAGGAAGGAGTTAATGTAATTCAGTCCTACTGGACACTCAATTGATGCCATCAGTCTAGATGTCAAATAAATATACGAAGAAGAGAGCAGTGAATGCTTTCTTTGTAATGAATATTTTTTTCTGTTCCGGTACTTTGAGTACTTTGTTCAAGAGGATAAGGTTTAATTAGAGATGTGACTGTGGGGAAGAATCGAGCAAAAGGACAAAATTATTGAAGAATTATACATGATAGGTATCAAGGCCTAATCTTAGGCATAAGCAAGACTTAAGCAAGGTCGTAGGTTGGCGGAAGACATCAGAAGACTGGTGACTTTGTTGTAGGAATAAATTATTTCCCTCCAAAACCAACTTAGCTGAAAAACTAAATCCTTGTTACGTCGACTAAATCAGCGGCCTATAAATGTTCACTTGATAGCTTTTCAGGTGTGTGTAGATTAAAAAATATGAATAGGTGCAATAGCTATACTATATGTTATCGGTTTCAGTTTACAAGTTTGAAAATTTACTTAAACACATTTTGAGTCCCATTATTGCACTTTTTACAAACCTACCACATTTTCTGATACCATTTTATGTTATTAAACATTTTTTTCCGCGTTGAGTACCAAATTCCAAAAGAATTTATTGAGAAGGCAATCCAACTAGAAATGACATACGAGGGAGGGAGAGACACTCGTATTTATGTCAATGCCTTCATTTCTACATTTACCGCTAACATGCCCTTCATTTACCGAAAAATCCCGAAAGAGTAGCAGATTACTATTTTACGCCGTGAATGTTAAAAAAGAATGCTGTGCTTCATTAACACCATCGGTAAAAATCCAAGGATACATTTCATCTCTCAATTCAATTTAAAGTAAGGATATACTGGTTCAAGACTATGTGGCACCTCTGGACACCCTTCTTCCTAGCTCTGTGATTGATTTTTCGGGTACCAGGTCCACTTGAAAAATCCGAAGAGGAATATGGGAAGGAATTAACGCCAATTCTATAACTACGAAAGGGTAATGTATGTTAAGGAGGGATCAATTAGGTCTTAGTTATAGGTGACCTATATCATTATCTATTAAACCTTTGGATTGATTACTGTAATTTTTTACAAGTTTGTATCGTTGAGGAAATATTTATACAGTTACATGTTTATTTTTTGCATTTATGCAATATTTACTCAGCTAAACGATCAATTTTTCCAGGGAACACACTACTGTTATCAATCTGTCACTATTTTTGCAGTAAATCGCACGTTATTCTGTTAGTGTCTCTTAATGTAGTTATAAATAATATTTCTGCGTTGGTTTTTTAATGGCGCGGTTAATCACTTCCGTGTGCGGCCTTCGCTGCACGATACATATCAGGATAATGGCAACTATCGTTTTTAATTTTTGGCGTGTGCCTTTGAAATAATTTTTACTTCTTAGCTAATTTATGTGGCACACCAGTGACCTTTATCGATGTTCCCGATTCGTAATTCGACTGCGTTGTGTTCTATTTACCTCACGGAGGTGCCCTACGACACTTAAACCAAATAGGTTACACGATCAAGGGGCATTGAGCTCAAACAGCCCCTATGCCTGATAGGTTGCTGTGATTATGTCATTTGAACACTTTCTTGTGATTGGCTTGTGTATGCAAATACTGGAATTAACTCGTTTGACTTTTGTCAACACTGCAAGTTTACCAAACCCACAGCTGAAACTGAACGTTACTTAAGCCAAGAAAAACGTGTCATCCGATGTCCCGCGCGGTCGCCATGCTGGATCTAGAATTCTTAATTGAATATTCTAAGAGCTAGATTGATATGAAAACTTCTTATTTATTCCATGTGCAAACTCTCCTTGATAACGTTCATTCCCATGGAGAGCACTAATTATTCCTTAATGATTTAATTTATTGTCTTGCCTCGATTATTTTTTTATGACCCATCTAACCTCGTTCTTTCGAGGGCTTAGGTTTTATTAAAGCGCAGGTGATCAAAAATTTGGCTTTTCATCCTTTAAATTCACTCTCTTTCAGCAGAAAACGCTTTGACGTATCTCTTTTGACTACTTTAACTGAGTTCTTCATCCTGCTGCACATGGTGATGGCAGCCCAATTCTCTGAGGGAAACGAGAAATATAGGTAGGAGGAAAATTCACCGAATTCTACTTTCATTACGTTCTTACCTCAAGGGGACAGACTTCCCAACAAATTGTTTCGCGGATTTGCTTCAAAACCTGGAAGATAATTTCAGTTCCACGCTGAAGCTTCAGACGATCTTTGACTGCGATTGATCATTTTTTTTATGTCTAAATAATGGTTAATAAACTTATTCCGACATTCTAATGCTCACGACTCTGCAATAATGTGTTTCTCTCATCAGTAAACAATGTACAAATATTTAGATGGTAATTGATCATTTTATGCATAACCTAATCTGGATCCCTTCATAGTCTTTAAACTTGACGGGGTCCCAGGGAAGACTTACTGTTTCTCAAAAAATAAACCCCGCAATAACACCGTACGGACTGAACAATATTTAAGTTTAAGACTGTATTCACTTTCATCCATCACTTTTCTCATTTTTCTCTTTTCTCACTCACATCCATCACTTTTATTTGCTCAAGTTCAATTCGCAAACTCAAACCCTTAAATCTCGTTCTTTTGAGCTCCGAAACCTAAGTCAAACTAACTGATCGGATTAGCCAAATTCAACGACCACTCTTTCCATCACAGCTGGAGTTTGCAATTAAACGTTTTACCGATGCACTTAATTTTTCTTTGCGTTCAAACGTCAAAATTTGGAAAAACAATCTTGTTTTACTTCCGACAAGATATAAAGGCACATTTTCATGAATTAAAGGAGATGCAGTAAACAGTGAATTTGGCGGTGTTAAACCATTCACTTGTTATTCCTCACTCTGGAATATAAGTGAAAAAATAACCACCCGTCTTAAATTATCTCTAGCCATACCAGCCGGCCTACAGTTAAAGTAATATTGAAATACATCCTTGTGGCTCAAAAATACGGGAGCTCAATCCTAGCTAACCAGTTTTTATATTTCTTGTTTATAACAACATCGTAAAATCGTCTCTAATCCTGGAAATAATTAGCTGAAATCGAGGTACTCATTGTGGCATTCAGGAAAAATCAAAACGGTAAAATTAGAAGGGTACCAGCTTCACCGAATGTGCATGTATATGTATGGAAACGGATATTTGTCTTAAATTAATCGCAAGTTTACATATAGATTTTTAAGGTATCATATGAGCTCAAAATATTGCTATAAAAACGTTAAACTTATCTCCTTCACCGTCATACAAATGGCATACATTAAAGACAAAGAAATGAGGCCAAGACTGTGGATACCTCAGTATTTAATGTCAAATCATTCTTTAGAAGGTTATTTGTAAATTTGTGTATTTGTATTTGTGTATTTGTATTTAGCTGATGTATTTGGGAGTAATTACATCTAAACATATTTCAAAATAAATTTATCAGTAAAATTAATATGATGAATTCCAAAATGAATCTAATTTACTTCACATCTAAATGTTTACTCAGTACCCTAAACTTACTATGTCCACTCTAAACCCACTTTTGCCTTTTCCTTTGTTTTACACAACATTTGGGGTTTTTGGGGTATCTGAGGCTAATTTTTGGCATGCACCATAAATGTTTTTCGGACAATTATTTAATGCAAAATTATTTAATTCAATTCATAAATTAACCCATACCATTATTTTGAAAATTTTATGACTTCGTGTTCACCTCGTGATTAACTCTTCAGCAGGTGTGTTTCCAAAGTTTCAGTTTAAGGCCACCCAATAATACTCAAGAAACCAAATTGGTTTACTGGACCGAAGTTCTGAACGAAATTGGATTTAAATCAACATAAATAGTCAAGTGATACTCAAATCATTACTCACAGTGATAACTCCAGTTGAATGTGGGATCGACTTGTAAGTTTGGAGGTCCACGGAAACAATGGTTTTGAATTGAAGTTCTTACCTAGAAATAAGAATAATCATCACATTAATGAGACAATTTAATTTTAGTGTGCACAATCTTTTAGTTGGTAAATGTATTCACATAAATTCACATCCACTACTTGTACACGTTGATAGATATCTTAAGACGTAATTACCTAGCTGATTGGGTGAAGAAAAAAGCCAGAAATTTATATTAAATTTAAAATAAATGTAATCATGATATTAAATGTCCCCTGTTAATCAATTATCCTTTATATTTTGTTTTTAAATGAAAGAACCGGTGAGAGTAAGATAATACATCTGTTACCTATATAAATATGTATAGATAATTACTAACATATGAGTGTCAACGATTTCATCAGTAAATACCAAATATTTGCGCGTATAATCATTTTTCCTATTCATTCATGTGTAATATATAAATGAGAAATATAAGCGAAAAATTTAATAAATAAAGTTAAAAGGTGAAGCTAAATACAATCGATGGCCATCGAGGGATTTCCTTTCAATAGCTAATATCGTATAAAAGCAAAATGCCTGATGAACCGTGTTAAATATATTTGCCCAGTGTTTTAATATTAAATACGTATTAAATTAATAACATAAGTGAAAGCCTTCAGAGAAGTAAGGATTTAAATTTAAATATTAAATTCACTACTAACACTGTTGAAACACCAACTGCTTAGTCATCAGTGGGGAGGTTGGTTTGACGAGTTGGATAAAAGTCAACTCATGTGAAATAATGTTATTCTTTGAATTAGGGTAAGATTTGATTTTTTATTATTACAAATACGATCTATTGCAATCTATTACAAATACAACCATATATAGTAAATAATATGCATATGGATGCAAAAATTATATAGTTCCTTATATTGTGCTGAAATATACCGCACGGATTATCACCGTATGGAATCCTGTCTGTAGCTGAATTATAAACCATAAACACATTAATGAACCAGTTTGATAGGTGGTGGAATAATTCACCCAGTAATAAGCCCAACGGTGTGTGGAATTTACACATCAGGCTAGGGGGACCTAGTTCCTTTCCCTGTTCATTTCTGGTTAATGGTTTCCCTGAAGGTTCTGAAACCCGAAAAATCACCAAGCTTGGGTGAATCTGAAAGTATATGAGATGCGGGCTTGGTAATCGAACCTGGCTCCTCCAATCAGTAGTCCAACGATCTAATCCTGGACTACTGCATCCCATAGTTGGGTTATATGGCAGTCAAAATAAAAGCCAAAAATCACGGCAACGTATTTAATGAATTGATAGAAAAAGATTCCAGAATTGAAATACTTACACTCACAAAAGCTTATTGTGAGGTAGTCCCAGCTAGGTTTGCTATACAACTCTCTTTGCTACGATAAATTAGTGAAACGGGAATATTTTTCACTTTATCAAGGTTATTGTCTAATTATATATATAATGTGAGAGCGTCCCTGAATACAGAAAGGCGTTACACTGCATTACATAATTAATCCATCACCACTAGATTTAAAAAAATAATAATAATAAAAATATTATTAATGTATAAATGTTAAATAAATTCAATCCATTTATTATCAGGGAATCAGTTTCCTTTAAAATATATTTGAATCGTTCACTGGATGAAAAATACGTTAATTACCCTGCATCGATCATTGGAATGACATATCTTGATTACCCTAAACTAATTACAAAGCCCTATTATTTCCATTGATTGGTTGTGTCTACAAATATATTATCCTAATTTTTCCACTCTTGATTATTACACTTAGAAACTATCTACCCCTCGAATTACTTATACATGTAATGTCTATTCTAACGTTTTGGTGTTTACCCCTCTTTTATCAGTTCTAGAGTTTATTTCTTTATATCAAACTGAACTAGCTTTTAGTTGGTTTAAAATCTTTCGTATTTTTATCAGTAAAAAAGATTTGGAAGTGGAGAGTCAGCGAGGGGACTCTGGGGATATTGTTAATCTCATCGAAGGCATTTCAAAACCGTATCGCCCTCCCTCTATGTAAATCTGGGTCCCACACAGTTATTTCACAGCATAACCACTTGTTCCCCTAAAACTCCTTTCCTGGGAACGCGGAGAAGGAGCCCTTTAAACCCCCCGTCTCCTCACCCCCTAATAAAATATCCCTCGCACATCCTTCCCACGCCCTAAATTCGTTCACCAATTTTCACTCTCCCTTCTCCCTCCCTATCTCTCCGCTTCCTCTCGGCTTTTTCCCCGGCTTTCCAGTGACGCAATCCAATCCGCTAGCAGAATGCAGTTACTCCGTCGGGAGATGATATTCCCAAAGCACCCACTCCCTCCCCTCTCACCCATTCTCCCCTGCTCCAAGGATAGCAGGAGCGAGCGTGCGGAAGGAGGGAGGAGGGGCCGAAACCCCCACCTCTCCCCTCGCTCCCTTCAGCACCACAGTCGCATCATCTCCCCGGACAAAACACTACGCAACAGCACTCCGCCCACACCCCCGCAAGCCCGCGCGCCGTGGCATCCCGTGGCACTTCCCCCTCCTTCCCAGCCAACCCTCCTCCTCACGTCCTCCTCATCCCCGTTCACAGAACAAGACGTTTTACTGCTCTTCGACGCGTTTCGTATTTTCTCCCGAGCAAGGTTTTTTTTCGGAAAGGGGGTCTCTCCTATACACAGCTACACACATCCGTGCGGTTGTTGGGAGTGTGAGTGGGTAAGTTAGATCGTAGATTGAGAAAAATGGATGGAAAATGGATGCGTGGATAAAGGTTTCGTTCCTCGAGGATTCAAGGGTATTTTTTTCCCCTGTGAAAGTTTCTCAGGTCGGGTAGGAATTGGAGTGTTGAGGGATGACTGAAGGAATGAGGATCGGGGGCGAGGAGGAGGTGGATTTTATTGAAAGTGAATTGGAGCAATAAGTTATTGGCTGAGGGATGAAGTGAGAACGGAAGGAATCATGTGAAAAAATATTTTTCCACTAACACTAATAAAACCTTCGGTAACTTTACAACTGATAATCGTGGCTCCTGTTTATTTTAAGGATTTTTTTTATTTGAGCCATTTCATGAATTTATTCATACTTTTAATTTAAATAAAATTCAAACACATGTCTTAATATTTTATCTCACGGAATAATTTTTAAAAACAGCCCAAAGGGAAATGAGATTTCAAGAGAGAGTTTTCTTTTGAATACGTCAAACATAAAGGAACTTGGAAATTGAAAAGGTACCACGACTGTTTGTTTCTCATTCGCTTGATTGCCTTGGAATATCTGTGCAATTGACTCTGTGCTATCAGAGAATGAGTATATTCACGTATTCATGTGTCTCCGCCACCCAGTTTTCATTACATTACATTTTTTTCAACCAATTTTCTCTCCTGTTAATTCATCCGATTCATTTTGCTTACGACGTTTGTCTTTCGTAATGCATCGTACCTCAAATTCCATTTCAAGAGTTTATCACTTAGGCTATTAGTATTTATATTAGGATTTGTTTTTCTCCCAATTTTCATGAAAATTTGTTTGTTTTGTCGGACTTTTGATACTCATATAGGTGATTTGCATTCTTCTGTGGCTCCAGCTTTTAATAACTTCCAAGCCTCTTTTGCCTAATGCGCTTGAGTCGTCCATGTCATGCGAATACACGCCCATGTCTCGCAGACCATTGAAAAGTATGTTCCATCTTAATTTCTTGAATGAGTTGTTTTGTTTTTTTATATACTTCATTGTTCAGTATGGATTGACTATTTTCCTCTTTTAATCAATGTTAATAATGACTGATATTCTATTGCTAAAAAAATATTTCTGGTATTTTTTAATGTACGCTCTCAACTATTTCAGCATCTGAAAATGAGTCGTGAGACTTTGGATATGTCAGGTGTTAAGTTAAAATATTTCGGCTTCATTTCGTTGCTTTCGTAGACTCCCACGTCAAAAACAGCGTTTTTTCTTCATATTATAATCTCAATTCAGGTATTCCGTTCTTTTTAAAACTTCGGGTTGCATAACGTGCAGAATGTAGCGCAGGGTAAATTATAATTAACCTGTCATTTCAGTGAGGCAGAAAATCAATGTACACAAAGAATAATTTAAATTCAAATGAAATTAATCCCTTACGTACAGTATCTTGGGGAAAGTTCAACAATCGATTTTTTTCTCTGGGTTCATTAATTTACTCTCCATTTAAAAGGCAATTAAGAGTAAAAGTAAATGAGATTGGATTTTCCGCTCGATTGAGTAATTACATAGTCATGACCCAACGAGTTGTATTTTAAAAATCTCTCTAAAGTAAAATGAGAAATATGACTATTAGGGTATTGGAGGAGGAGAACGACAGCTCATAATAATGACTCTAGATATGCGTAATAGTAAATTGCTTATTGGAATCCTTTTCTAGTCTTAATACTTAATAAATCATCATGATATGTGTTCCATGTCCATATTTATATTTTAAACTAACGTATTTAAAGTCTTTAAGGATGTTTTACCAATAATTTTCTCGTCTTTGCAATTAATCGGCTCTTATATAATGGTTCTGTAATGTGATCCTTAGAAATTAAACACTCAATGCCAAATCGAAACCCATGGGTCCAAAAGGTGTACTTTCAAAATATGAAATGGCTATTTCTAATGATCTGATCTACATATGTTTTTAGGTAAGTTTCCTTCCTTCAATTCTTCTAAGGTTCCGTTTCCAGTTTTACCTCTTCCTCGCTTGCCTAACTCTATCCCCTCTATTACAATCTTCAGCCTTCCGACGCCAATCAAAATGTTCAGTATCAGTATTTTCTGACTTCTATGGATTTCAACTAACATTCCTTCTTCTCATCTACGATGATTCTCCCACAATTTACACCATTATATTTATTTCACATTTTCAGTCCTTCTCCACATCCACATTCAAAATCCAATCAATGTATATTGCCTTGCTTCAACGATCATGACCTGTATAATGAAGTTTTTATTAATTAAAGTTTACAAGAGCCGTTTCTTAACAGTATTGATCAACAATCTTGTCAACAACTCCCTCTTCTTCATGAAAGGTTCTTTCCTTAACGCTATCATTCTTATTTCCTTACCACTTTGACAATTGGTGTCAAACATATTTCCAAGTAAGTTAAAACGTTCCATTTACTCCAGTTTCTACCCCCTTTTTTTAACGTTTAACTTAGGCTTTCGCGTAATCATAACCTAATAAATTTTGTACCGTTTACATTTATGTTCATTTCATACTTATCATTCTGATTTTAAAATACGCTCTTCAGTGACTGTAGTCTCTTGGGTGACTGGCAAACTAATGCTTGATCATCTGTAAACCTAACAGATTTTATATATTGTCCACCGGCTTTCGTTCCAATCTCCAGCTGTACCCATTTATCGTTAGATATTTACTACGCATTTAAGTTTGGAGTCATAAGTGATGGGCACTCCTACCTTGCCCCTCTCCCTAGCACTGCCCATTCCAACTCTCCATCCACCACTCGCACCTGAGCAGTCTGTAGCATATAAAAGTTGTAGATAAATCTCCTGTACCTCCAACCTACTCTTATTTTTTATGGTACGATGCATTAATTAGTTCTACCCAATTTACTTAATTACTGCTACGTTATCACGCGTGCCTATCCCCTTTCTGAATCTATATGACCATCCTCTCTCTAATGGTTTACTCTCTCCTCTGTTCTGATATCGATAATCCCAAGAATCACCTTACTACTTTAGCTACGTGCAAAATCATACTTATTGCTCAACATTACTCACCTTTTACTTTTTGGGAATGGGAAATGGCTAATTCTGAATAAATCTTACGACCCAATTCCTCATTCATATGTGTTACAAATTAGTTCAATAAAAGCCCTCTTTGCCACAGCTTCCTGCACGCATGAGTAGTTACACGCAAATGTCATCTAACCCCGTGGACTGCGTGTAAGTAAGCGATCTTTATCTTTATTATATTCTCCGTCTACTTCTATGCTTCCTACAATGCAACACTTTTAGCGTGTAAAAATAATTCGTCTTGAATTCTTTTTTCATGTCTTGAATTAGTGTTGAATTCGTTTTCAATGAATTGAATTCTTGGGTTCGACTTCCAGTCAAAATGAATTATGAATTATATTTTTACTTTTAAATCGTTGTGTTGTATTGCGCATTAGCGGATTACCCCGTTAAAAGTAATATCGCAGGATCTACCGCAGTTTCTTTGTATTTGTCCAAGCTTTCTGGACTTATGGTTAAATATTCGTTACATGAATATAAACATGTATGTGTAAATGTGTATGACAATAAATATGATTGAAAATATCTTTGCCACTTAGCGATTTTTGTTTGAGAAAAACCGTTTGGATGCATATATTTACGAGTTTATATCCATCTAGGAGTCATGAAAAATGGATGAAAGGCGTATTGAGCGGTAGTGGAATGTTGAAGAAGGTAATGGAGGGGAGAATGTTGGGCAAGCGAGGAAAGGGCAGGAACAGGATAGGGATATTGGACGGGATGAAGGGAGGAAATAAGTACACAGAGATGAAGAGGGACCTGATGTAGAGTAGGTTGCTGGATTGGGTTTTGTTTGGAGTTGCAAATTATTTATTTGATAGTGTTGCCCATCCAAAAAACCTACTTTAACCGGTAGATCACCTAATAAAATAAATAAAATATCCATCTAGACATAAGCATATACTCTTTCCACCCAAGTTATTTTTTTCTTAACCACAGCCCTTTCCGCCTCTTGGGCCTTCCCCCCTACTCCGGGCACACAGCGTCTTCCTTCCTTTCCAGGACCATTCGATTCGGAGGAATGGACGAACGCGGAGGGGAGAGATGCTGGAAGTGGAGGGGTGGGAAAAGACCTCGAAGTGAATGGAATTCAAATACGGCCAAGCGAAGGGATCCTTCCACCAGCCCCACCATTTCTCCAAATAGTTTACTCTGAGGTCGATTTAAAAGACATTATCGTTCGTCGTCCGACTCCTTTGTGCTAGTCGAAGGGTGATGATACAGCTCGTTCGGAAGATGGGAAGGAAATGGGTCCCGAATCTCATCCTCCTCCCATGATCGCTGGGTCTCTTGGTTTTATTTTCTCCCGGGGATCCGTTTATTTCGTCCTTCCTCACATTTTAAGGAGAGCGGAATAATGCCGAAATACCCGTGGACTCGTTTATGACAGAATTTGAAGTTCACGGCTTTGCACCGAACTCAGCGTAATTGCGATTTGATTTAATATTGATGGATTGTTGTTAGGCATTCTTAAGGTTCACCAAACTTATTGGCAGTGTCTGGTGGCGATACGATACTCATATACCTCAATGACCGCTTATTTTATACTAAAAGGCGTCCTTTGAGATTTTATTATGAAGCACGTGATAACCGAGAGTGCAATATCAAATCACGGAATTTCCAATGATTTTCCACACTTCATTTCTTTAACTATATACTTCGTTTAAGAAAATGTTACGCATGAAATGGTACTCCATTAAATTATCATTAGTATGAATTTATTATATTATGTTTTCTATCCAATTATCCGCCAATAGAATACTGACTTAATCTGTACAAAGTACTTAACGAGCAGTATTAAGATTTAATAGAAACGAAAAAAAGGTACTACTCTCTTTTAAACTACGTTATTTAACTTATCTTCATAATTAATTTTATAAATTTGACTTTTCTGATACATGCTATATTTGAGGTGATAAAAAACACAGTAATCAACCCGAAGGTCGGTTTAGTAGGTGATGGTAGAGCTCACCCATGTACCAAGCCCGACGGCGTGAGAATATTCACACATCAGGGTAAGGGGGCCAGTTCCTTTCCCTGTGCCGGTTATGGTTTCCCAGGAAAATCTGGTACCCGAAAAATCAACTAGCTTGGGTGGAGCTGCAGGTGCCCAAAGTGCCTTGCCCCACTGGTCAGTAGTCCAACGCTCTACCCACTAGACCACCGCAACCCGCGTTTGAGCTGGTACCTTATTTAATTCTTTTTTAATTTTAGGTGATACGTTATTTAATTTTAACGATTGAAAATATCCAAATCAAAAGTATGTATTCGAATTTTGAAACTTGAAATTTGAAAGAAAATTTGAATAGACAGGCCTAAAAATGATTTTTTTAAATATTTATAGCAACCCGAGGGCAATTTCCTCGAGTCAAAAGCCATAATTTCTCATTTTTTTATATTCTTACTTTTGGCAATAAAAACCTAATTTTCATTGATCAACCTCAATCATTTGGCAGTTTAATTCTCTATTATCTTAAACTTTGATAAATATAGTGCCATATGGAATAATTATTCGTAGAAATAAAATATAACCTACTAACTTTCTCACCACTGAAATGAATGTAATTTATTCAAAATTTTAAAAATAAAGAATTTTGCTATTTTAAGTGTAATAATTCAAATCTACTTATTTATGTTACAATAAATGTATGAATTTTAAACATTTAATTATGGGCTTTTGCTCCATTGTAGTTAGCGGCAGTTACCACCTTATACGCCAAAGACAATTTAAATACATTAACTTAAAGTTAAGCTGTTGATTCATTACTTATGCGAAACATATATTTTACGTATAATGAATAAATATTTGTTTTGTCTAAAGTTGCTTTATATCTTTCAGTTTAAATGTAGTGAACTTGTGAAGTTGGATCTGCAATGATTTATTCTATAAATCTCTTTTAAAACATTCACATATTTTAAGAAGGAAAAGTGAACATTAATTCGAATTAACTCCATAGTTTCGGCCTCAACTTTTTGGAAGTTCATTTTAATCAATGAAAAAGAAAAACTTTGTTTCAATCCGCCACTTTACTCAGGTACGACTAGTTTCGACGCTACGGCGGCAGGTACCTGAGGATGACGCCGTAGCATCGAAACTAATCGTACATGAAATAAAGTGGTGGATTGAAACAAAGTTTTTCTTTTTCATTTATTAATTCGAATGAATAATTTGTATCATTTTAGAGACTTAATTTTCTTTATGTTGGAATACTCAAATATCCGGAGTTTTACATGAATCAACTTATGAGAAGTTTTAGCAAGAACTGTGAATTCCCTGATGTAATTATTTCCCGCACGACTGATTGTATATTGTGTTTTTGTTATATTTTGTTTTACCTATTAAATTTTTCTTTTTTATTTGGGAGGGTTTTAATGGTTGGAAGTAGCGTAATGTAATCACTCCAAAGCAATAGTCACATTTAAGAGAGGTATTTTAATTGCACTTCTGTATTTTTCTCAATGATGAATGCGGCCAATGTACCAGTGTTTAAGCATAGCGTTAAGAGTAGTGATGGCTCGGTTATGCTTGAATGTTTTATTCAGGCCGTATCTCATATGAAAGATGCGCTTAAAAATGCATGGGAGGGAGAGAATTTTACTTTTCGCTTCAATAAACATTTTTTCATTAGAGTTTCATTCAGATTGTCCATTTAGCGCGCAACTTTTAAGTCTCCTCTTCGTGCAAATATCTTTTCTCCGACTCCTCTCCATAACCAATGCTTCTTCGAATACTATTCTTTCCTTCCTCGATTCATTCTTCATCGCCGTTCACATTTCCTTCTTCTTCTTCCAGAATCTCTTCTCCAGGATTCTCTCTATCCCCCCTCCAACCTGAAGATCGCAAATCCCCAAATATTTATCCCCCACTGACCTCACTCCCGACCTCGCTAATCCTCCCTCACCACCCTGGCCCGCTCTGTTCATCAACCAGTTCCCAAACTCTCCGCGGTATCGCGCCTATCTCGCTTCAAGAGCTTTCAAAAATCAACCCGTTATCTGAATGATCGTCGGACCGTTTTTTTAATCCTCGTCCGCTGCAGAAGTGTGTTCAAGTTTTTCCTTTGTTAGAGTTGATGTGGGTTTTTTATTGCCTATTTCCCCATCCATTTATTTTTCTTGATTCATTTCGGGTCTGTGGTTCAATGAAAAGATGAGTTGGGAATATTGCTGGGGGCATTGAAGTGATTAGAAACGCACATATGCCTTATTTTTTACGTTATCTTTCCCCACTCATTCATGTGTGAGTGTCTTCAGTGATTTAACCCCGCCATCCCATTCCCAAAATTTTCATTGATGTTCTAGTTTTTTTTTGTAATGTTTTAAAACGATTACTTAGAAATAGGCATGGAGACCTAATGCGTAAAGCATTAATCCATTGATTTATCAATGTCCCCTTCCTCTGAGAACACCATAAGGGTGATTTTTTTACTATCAGCTTGTCCTAAAAAACGGAAGGTGGAATATGAAAGTGACCTGGTCTCTTCTTAAAAACAACACCCACGCCCAAGACACAACAAAAACTCAAATACTCTTTCAGTTCGTAGAAGAAATATTTACCCACCAGATTAATGCGATTATCATAGATATATCAGCCGAATTGTTTCTCTCAATGAGGTATGATATTTAAGTATCAAATGTATTGACACAATTATGTATGAATATAATAACATACACCTCTGAATTAACATAAAAAACATGTATAGGAGGAAAACCAATAAATTTTTTAACGCTTCGACGATTATAATATGACCATAATACTAATCGAAATTTTCAATTAAACTCATCCTTTTTACTCTGATTAATACAAGTTTTTCAGTAATGTCCTATAATTTTTTTTTCAAATTATAAACATTATTTAACTTACGCATTGAAAACCTCCCATTTCATGATGACTAATTTGTTTTGATAGTGAATGTGCGTTATTATATACTGCACGTTACTCAAAAGCTGAATAATGCTGAAAAGGAATACATTTATTAAAATTACTTACACCGTTATTACACCGAAAATTATTCAGGAGTAAATTTTGCACCGTTTGATAAATTAACAAAGGAAACGAATAATGAAATTTAGGCGATTTAAAGAATCAGTTATTTCTACAGTTAAACATTCATTTTGAGGACTAAAGCAACATGTACATCCAACTCGTCTTCATATTTCTTCTTCGAGTAAATATACCTATTTTATTGAAAATTAAAACAATCAACTAGAGGTGTTATCGTATTAATTCATGGAGAAATTGTGCATATTAAACTTATATTACCGATTATAAAGGAAACAATGAATTAATAAATGCGGTGATTATTTTGATAATTTATGGTAGATCCAATTATGCTAGAATACAGTGCAGTGAAACTCCCTCAGGGTAGGTGGGTGGCCATAAATCTGAAGAATACATATATGTTGTTGGATGAGTTGGAAATGTATCCGTACATACATATGTGTTGGTATATACGTGCACATATTTCATATTATTATATCGTTAATATGTGTGCACAGATTTCCAGGGACTCGGATCAATGAAACGAAAATTTTCAATTTGCTGAACGCTATTTCTTGCCCGTTTGTCTGAGCGAGAGTCTCCTTTCAATACGTGGTGAATCGCGATTGGGGATTATTTCCAACCGTTATTTTATTTCATTAACTTACTCGTACTCTTCCCCCATTCCCCTCCTCCTCAACCTTTTCCTAAATCCCACATGGATTTGAAATAAGATCCAGAACGCATTGGCACACGCCTGCACGCACAATGATTTCACGAAGAGAAAAGAAAAGTAAACATGCCTCTGGACCGTTAGAGTGACCTTCCTCCAGCCTCCCATCAACCGTAGTGCACAGTTCGCTTCTCTCAAGCCCTCTCCCTTTCCCTCTCCATCCCTCTTCCCCATCCTCTGCTATTCCTGGCAACCGCTGTCCAGACATGAGTCGATGGCATAAAAACGCTCCAGACCAGCGTGAACAATGGGGAAAAGGCACGAAAACAAATAGTCTGAAGAAAATTGGTTTCCCTAATATCGGATATTTTTATATGGTTTAAGTTATACATGTAATTATATGAATGTACGTGAAAATGCTTGTCTGTATATATGTGTGTCTATATAATATGCATTCATATTATACTAAAAAACACCTACTTAACATCATATGTAAGTCCATTTTCAAGCGGTCCTACATCTGCGATGTTTTCTAGTCCGCTGCATTGCCATCAACTCTGCTGGCATTCAATTTCTCAAGCAATCATTAATTCTCTTTTTTTTAACATTCCCTTCAAAATAATAAAAATGATGAAAAAATAAAGCCACCTATTCCCCCAAGGGCTTTATCTACTCCACTTCATATGCCCTGCATACATATATTAAGATCAATAGACTCGTCTGCTCTTCTATATGTCTCGTTAGTTAAATCACTTGGTTTGTGTCAGTTAAATCAATTCTGGATCAGGGAAAATTCTTGAAAAAATAATTTGTTAACATCTTCCATCTTAATGCAACAATTCCAGAGAGTAAAAATCATTCGCCTTGACCGGGATTTGAACCCGGATCCCTCGATATCCGAAATCCCGGTCAAGGCGAATGATTTTTACTCTCTGAAATTGTTGCATTATAATGCACACATAGCGGGTGACTCCGTTAAAGTTAAGGTTAGAGTTTCTTGAAATCTTCCATCTCTTAAAATGTAATGTTTTACGATTTCTCTAATTCATGTTTCTTAGCATAATGTTGATTGATTTTTGCATGAATAACTATTAACATGCATATGTGCACTTAACGTGTACACATAAGAGTATCTATAATAAAGAGTAAGGCGAGGAAATCCAATGAAAACATAAAAAAGCAACAGTGCTAAAATTTCAGGTGATGATCTAGTCTCCTTCGCCAATGGGAAAGGTTTATCTCCAAATCATAACCAACAGCTGCTTTCATTGACTAATGATTATCTAGAGTGCTACGATATCAACTATATCTAGCGCTAAATATTAGTTCATTTACATTAGTTACATTGCTCAGCAGTAACAGATTGTCCCTGAAAATCAATTGCCCTAAGTGATTTGACGTAGATATAAGGAATCAAAGCGTTTTGCCTGCGTTTTTGCTAGCTTAATTTTTCTTATGAAATCTTGTCATAGAGATTAACCTAATTACGAAAAAAGTGGACCGCATCGGTTACAGGGAAATAAATGTAGTATTTTCACGTAAATTATATTTTTTATTTGTACTCTTTCCAGTAAAGTGTGTGTGCTTATGCGTTCATATTTATGGAAGTATTATTTCATGCTAGAAGTATATTTTAATTCTCTGCTGATGAAGAAGTTACCTTTAGTTTAGGTACTTCCGTGAGTCATTATTTCACCTTTTCTCTTTCCTTCTCAACAGTCTGAATGTTTGACGAGTGTGTGCGAGCCTGTATATACTAGATATACACAAACGCTTAACAATTTTTAGTAAGTAATCTAGCATTCATGTACCAGTAAACTGATGAAGTTCATATGGTACAATTTATATTAGTTCTCCAGCAGAGTTATATTTACTGTTTGAGTGATACTATTCCCGGACTTTTATAATTAGCTTTCATGGGCGTTTCATCATTAACTAGCATTATCGTTCGGCAGTTCTGCTATCCCAATGTTTTAATCCATTTTACCCGTTTTGTTTAAAAACATACGTGTATGTACAAATATTTCGTCAATGTAAAAAACATTATATGTAGAGCTCAGCTGTTTGAAGCTACATGTTCAATGAATTTTAAGCAAAGAGATTTACCTCAAAAATGCTCGAACTATTGCGCTCGTCGCTTAGTAAAATTTTTCACTCAATATTTTTTGAAAATGCATAGAAATTCAATATAACCCAGTGATAATTAATTATGAAACATAATTATATATGACGTAGATTTAAAAAAGGTGTGCTTCAAAAATTAACACGAGCCGCTGAGATCAGCGGCGATTGGAGTTATTTATTGCTTGGAAAGAGGCGTGTTCAAACCTAGGGAATGTTCTGTCGATGAACGGTTAAACGATTAACATTAGCGATAATTATTGATCATTGCTTGTCAGGCACTTATTCCAGTGGTATATAGACGTTCCTCAGAGGGGTAAATAAATGCGGTATCCCGAGTTAACCTTTCGTTCACGGAAAGAATAGCGGCAAAAGACTTGTGTGTACTCACGACTTCTGCTCGAGACAAAGATTTATGAGTTAGAGAACCGATGGGGTGTACTACACCCTGTTGACCAATTCACTCGGCAATCTCATTCGTCAACATTGGGTATCATATTATGGCGCACGGCGTCGTTAAATGATGCCTACTCAATTTGATGGCAACACTCGGATATGAGTACGTATGAATTGCTGACGTGCCAGATAATAAGAAGTTTTTTGACCCATGCGTGAGCATGGGCATTCTGTTTTTATGCCGCTTGATTGGGAGGATTTGGAAATACTTTTTGATTGGGTTTTCAGGGACGTTAACTTTGGAAATTGAGAGCTGTACAAAGAGAGGTACGAGTATCATGGAAGCGTCAAATTTGACGAAGACGAAATGGAAAGGCAAATTCACCGTATGTATACACTGCGGAGTTTAACCTCTGACCTTTTAAATGTTTTAGGTAACATGTGAATTCATCCACTGAAAGCATCAGAGATCATACTTTATGGAAACTGTCAATTAAGTTCTTTAGGTTATGTAATTATAAGTAGATATTTCATTTCCATGAAAATGTTCACAAATCTTCACCAACCATGGTTCATGAAAATCTTCGTATAAATCAAATGATTGTGTAGTATAATCAGAGTAATTATGGAGAAAAGAAAAATTTTAATGACACTGCATTGAAAATCTTATCAAGTATCGCGAAATATGTATCAGCTGGAAAATTTTACCGAAAATAGGGATCGGGATGGTGCGGTGGCTAACACACATGCTTCCCAACCTTCCCTTCTCAACCTTTCCTGCCCAACAATAATGGCGCAAACGACCTCTGCTGTTGGTGGTCGGCTCTCCTAAAAAACTACTACTGCTACTTACTAAATGCTGAAAACTGATTAAATTGTATTTTTAAAAGGTTGCTTGCGAAATAACGACCGTACGAGAGAGAAAATAATACTTGTGGTCAGTACTCTCCCCATTATAGTTGTATCCAGCTGAATATTACATTTCCAATCCATGCGAATGAATTAGTTTTCGTCTCATGCATTTCAGATATATTCCATGTACTGACCACGACACCTGGCATAGACGGACTGTTATCCTGTGGTTTATGTTGCTTTTGTGACTTTACTGTATTGCGTGATGCCTAAAACTACGGCTGAAAATACACATTAAATAAGGCACTACTTTAAGTGAAGATAAAATCGCAGAATAAAATTCGTGCAGCATACTCTTATCCCTTCAGCACACGTTTAACAGAGTGACTTACAAGCATCATAACCATCTTTTCATTAATATTAAAATTATTATTCAAATAATAAATATTTTTAAAGGGTGAATTTGTTGAATTTCACTCAGATTCTCTTCCTATGTTTTTCACCTTTCATGAGTCTTACTTGCTCTTGGACTCTGGGCACCGACATTTTCTCATCCTTTAACGTGGACTGATTACTCCATGTATTATCCGTATTTATATTTCGATGGGAAAGCACTGTAATTCAATTTACGCTCACCCCCCCCCCAAAATTTTAGTTCTAATGAGCAAATATTTTCAACTCTAATTGCCGAGTGTTCCATAGATTTCAATTCACTTATTAATTCGCAGTATTTATTTGCACGTATTTGAAACATTCATTACTCCAGTTAACGGCAATCCTAGTGGTATCAAACGTTGTTGATTTTCTTGTCTTATATCACAATAAGGATGAACTGGTAACCATGATTGGCTGCTATTAGAGAAGGATATACAGGGAAACAGCAATAATATTCAAAATTTGAAAAGACATTCAAAATGGTATATAAAACAATTCTATATGTGTCGAACTATGAGAGTAAATGATTAAATAAATTATGAAAGCATTCTAGCCTCTCTCTACAAATCAAAAACCCTTCACCCCTAAGTAATAATATTTATGAAACATGTTCTGGTGAAAGTTAATTTCTCTTGAAATGAATAGAAAATGTAAAATGTTTAATCATTTATTTCGTATAGTTTGAGTCAGAATATCTTCAACATAAATCAATAATTTTTTCCAAAAATTTACACTGCGAAATTAATACCAATCATTACTTTAGTTAATCGGTTGTATCTCAACATTATGATATTTTGAAACCTATGCTTCTCTCGGGATTACTGCCAAATACTGCTTTTCTATAAGATTAAGCCTCATGTTTTGCATTGAGGTCTGTCAGATAGGAGTGTAAGGTTCCAGAAGGGTGTGGAATAAAATATGTACCCACATTTTCGTGTTAATTTGTCAAATGCAACTATTCAAAAAACTGAGGGAGCTACCAAGTCAGGTACTTTAACGGAGTCATCAGCTAATATGCACTAAAATGCAGGAATATCACAGTGTATATCCTTCATCTATCGTTCAAGTGAAAATCAGCTTGACCAAGACCACTGACTTCTACACATTTAAATAGAAGCGATTACTCTAATTCATCAAAAAACGTTCTTATTCCACAAGTTCACATATTCCACCGTAATTGGAATTTTCTCTACCACTACAATCCTGGTTTCTAAATGGTTGTCTTTCAATCATTCACTGGAATGTGTTTTCGCAATATTATGAACACACCATACCAACTCAAAATCTGAATCCCTATATTACTTTTGGGTTAAATACGTAAAACGTCCATGTTAGAGTCTCTTCCGTTAATTCGTCCAAAAAGAACCGATAGAAGTAAAACCCCGTGAATATCTCTGGCAAGCACTAGTTCAGAAAAGGAGGGTGAGACACATGATTGCCATCCAGAAGCCAACAAAAATAAAAACTCCAGGCAAAGTGCTGGATATATTGGGATATCAGCAGCAGGTTACACATACCAGCTGGTTTAAAGGTTGGCTTGGATAACTATTATCAAAAGATCGGCCAGTTAAAACTTTTTTTATAAGAGGCCATAATTTTTGTTTTAGAATTTTCCCTCAATAGTATCACAATAACAGAAGTAAAATCGTATTTTTCCGTAGAATATATTGTTATACGCGTTCACTTGTTCATGTGTACACACACACACACAAATTTATATATGTGTGTGTTTTTATACATACACACACACACACACACATATATATATATATATATATATATATATATATATATATATATATATATATATATATATATATATATATATATATATATATATATATATATATATATATATATATATATATATATATATATATAAATTCACTGATAGTCATAACAAACACAGAAACCAAAACACAAAAGAGGAAAAACTCACTGGTTCTCGAATTTTCGGTGGTCCAACCACCTTTCTCAAGAGGAATTAGGAACAGAACTCCAGAGTTCTGTTCCTAATTCCTCTTGAGAAAGGTGGTTGGACCACCGAAAATTCGAGAACCAGTGAGTTTTTCCTCTTTTGTGTTTTGGTTTCTGTGTTTGTTATGACTATCAGTGAATTTACATTACACGTTTGTGGGTTTTCCAAAAAAGTGTATATATATATATATATATATATATATATATATATATATATATATATAATTTGAATGTGTATCTGGCCAATGTGGCTCATCTCTTCTTCTGGCTATGCGTGCCATGAAACGTACTGTTCCTATTCTCTATGATACTATAAGCTTTCTAACCAACTGTCCCCTCTTCTTGTGTGTATTGTCTATTTCTCCTTTGGTAGGTGGAACAGCTCCCTAAACAGCCTTCCTTTGGCAAATGATTCGGAGTACTTGGGCGTTTTAAAACATCGTAGATCTCAGTGTAAATTAGGTTTCCTTGGTGGTTTAGTTGGTAGCACATCCGCCCGGCAAGTGGAAGGTCCGGTGTTTAAATCCCGGCTAAGGAAATATTTTTACATTCGTGATCTGCTCAAAAAAACCGCCTTCCCGACATGTCCTGTGTTCGCCTTTTATGTGTTTTCCTATCCCCTTTCCTTATACCTATTTCTATATGTAATATATATGCATATATACACACATACACACACATATATGCATGTATATGCATATATATAAAAATGTATATACATACTTCATATTGTCAAAAATGGATTCAGGGAAATATCATAAATGTCATAAATGGATATAAGGAAACGGGATGCAATAGGAACACGTATAAAAGACGAACCAGCAAGTTTTCGTCTATATATTAGTTCTCTTCCCTTGTGTCTGTATCCATGTCAATGCATACGAGTATATATTCATCGTGTGGCGGATTTTCCTGTTTGAATGTGTATTGATGACTCTTTCTTTACTGTAAGATGCGGGAGTGCGGAAATGCGTAATCCACTAGCCCTCCTCCTTCCCACTCTCCCGTCTTCAATTGTCGCACGCATCAGGAAATGCCATTCGGGACGGAGGATTCCGGCAATCCTTTTCACGCCTCTCGGGCGGACAATCGGTGTGAAAGAATTGAACCACTTCAGCAGTCTGCAGCCCAACTCCCCATTTCTCTCCCTTTTTTTCTCCTCGTCCGAGTCATTCACACTTGTTCAATGGTGACCCATCTCTCTCAAGGATCGCTCGGGCTCGATAAAAATTCAGAAGTACGGATGAATTACATTATTTGTTTATTTTTCATTGATGAAGGACCAAAATGTCTCAAAATATCTTAAGAAAAACGGATTAAAAATAGTTTGAACGTAGGCTTTCGAATATATGATTTCCTCTTTTATATATTGCTGTGATTTATTTTGGTTTTTCAAATAGCGAAATTACAGTATCACTTAAAATATCCCCATAGTTTATTAACAGTATTATTTACACGTGTAATTGGTCAATAGAGAGTTGATATTTAGTTTCAGTAATAATATGATTAATTAATTTTAGAAATTGAATTTAAGTTTTGAGATTGAATTGGAAAATATCGTAAAAAAGAGGGTATCAACAATTGCAGTTGCGTTTCATTCGTAAAATATTTTCCCAAATTGTATAAAAACCATTCTACAGGCTATGTATGTAAACTTATACTTCAACATATGTATCTAAAAACATATCTAACTGATGGATAAACTTTCATGTCAGAATTAAGGGAAAACAGAAAAAAATTACTTTTTACTACTTTTCTTGAAACGGTGAATTTTGGCTATAGGGAAAATGTGGTAAGATTACTTTGTCCGAGGCTCTAAAGATGAAACGTTGATGTCCCCCTCTTTCCTCTCTTGATATTAGAAAACTTAAGGAAAATGTAATCGTACAAATGTTTCCTAGTCATGTACGATTTTTCTTTTCCCGAAGCGGGGAAAAAATGTCACGTTTTATCCGAACGTTCAATATTTGATTGGCATCACGATCCTAACAACTTTGCCGGTAGTGTTGGGAGTGTCACAAAATCCTTCAAATTTCAACTTTTTTTATAGTTTCTTTAAAGCTGTCGAATGTTGACACAACCATAAATCACACGCTTTCCACGGCTCAGGAAAATTTCCTCCCAATCGCGTAAAATTAAACCTTCGTAACTCATTTAAAAAATCCAAACTTGCGCAAACTCATCAGCGCGCATTACCGAAGGCCGGATTTGCGAGGTCGAAATTTAAAAGTTAATCCTTGTACGATACCAACCAAGTGGAATAAAGAGGCATTTTCCTCGAAACTTTTTAATGAGCGCCCGATGTCTTTTCGAGACATTTTGAATATGCTGCGCAATCGAGCGAAGCAACTAAAGTATGAATGATACGATGGGGGTCATCTGCCTCAAACGTACCCTTTCGTCTTGAGAAACAGAGTGTCTGGGGAGCGGATGGGGACAAGAATATTACGTGGCGCTGAAATACATAGTGTATACAAAGGAGTACAAAAAAATTGTAATTTGAGAGGTCACCGAATTTTTAACTCTCCAAAACTATTTATGAGTGTATTGTTTGCAACCCAAATTAGACGATCATATTTGGGCAAGAGTAGAAATAATAGAGCTAGGTGTTCAAAGCAAATAAGTTTATCTATGTTCTTTACTCTTATCCTCCATGAACGGGCGAATTTATTTACCTTTTCTTCACCTGGGTTCATGAAATGAGACGGTATTTTATTTATCCCTCTCTGAACTGTAATAATATGCAATGTTTCTACTCGAGTGAGTTCACGTCGAAATTTAGTCTCACCCTTCTCAATTTTAAGTCAGGAAGACAGTCGCCGAAACACATTCTGAGAATATTCAAATTCAAATCCAAGCAGTTAGTGTTTGGAGTTAGCTCCGTTAGGGCAGTAAATTTCTCTCTGGGAATTAGTTCATACCAAAGTTTAATGAAGAATATTTACTGTATTTCGGCCATTTTGAGAAATTTTGATAACTGATATAAAATTCTCTTTACTTTGCTTACGTTCCGGTAACTATGATAACTCCACCTCAACAACTCCGTACACTCGAGGTTTATAATGTATCTCGCTTCCGCAAAATTTTAGGTATCCTGAGTTGAAACTGTTAACTTTAAGCTTAGATCAAATGGGATTCCTAACTACATTAAAGTCAATGGTACATTTTCAACCACACAAAAGTTATTGGGTAGATTTGTTATCAATTTGAACCATTTCAAATACCACACTGATAACTGGTTTATAAAATTTGTTATCTTGTAAAAATATTATTACCTCAAAAATATAACTGTTACTTCTGTTAGAAGGAGGGAATTCGGTCCAAAGGAGGCAAGGGTGTAATTAACAGAATAATATTATCTAGGAAATTAAATAATTGTTTGGAAATAAGTAAATGTCATTTGTTTTCAAATATTATATAGGTGTTCGAGAAAAAAACGCTAATTTAAACGTTAATATAAGGGGAACGGGACAAGAACATTCCATTGTGCTGGAATAAATAGTGTAGTGTAAATTAGTGTAATCGATAGTGTAGACTAACAAATGAAATTTACCAAATCTTGAATGTAACTCCTTTTTTATCACATAAGCTGAGTCAAATTGACCAAAAGTTTTCAAACCATCTCACGAAAGAAGTACAATGACCACACATGACCTTTACCACTGAGTATAGAAAGGGGGAGGCTCACAAATCGAGGTTTAACTTATAATCGAAGTCGAGGACCTTTGATCACCGACCGCTCGCATTCCTTCCCTCCGATACAGCGCCGAAATCACGGTGGACGACATCAACGTCCGGAAGAGATGCAATCAGCTTTAATGGTAAACCTCGAACGTAACTACGGACTTCTTCCCTGGACTCTTTGTGGTCCTTTCAGGCGTCCGTATTGTTGGAGACCCGGTGTGGGGAGCGTAAGCAGACACGTCATTGGGCAAAAGGGGAAGGAGATGAGTCAGGGGGTAGATATTCGGACTGGCCGTGGGGGAAGAGCGTGTCGTGTTCAATGCTTCGTGTATGGAAGGCGAGAGGGGAAATCTTATGGCGGACCAGATGGATGAAGAGTCGAAGATTAAGAAGGTCAAAATCCGAATTTGCCGCCGGGATTAATGGGGTTAAGCTGTTTGGAATTTCACTAGACGTCTTGAGAGAAATACAACCTCCCCGCCGTCCGCTGCCCCTACCCCGAAAACTCCCTCCCATCCTTCTCCGTCCGCCCCCCACTCCCTCAGGCCCTTCCCACTTCCTCCCGCGTCCTCCCACTCTACGGTCAAAGTTGGATGTTTCTTGCCGAGTTTTCTCTACAGAGAAGAGAACGCAAACACTGCCTGGATCCGAGCCCTGGATATTAGTATAAAGGAAAGCGGGTCTTCCGTTTGTCCCCAACTCTTGGTTATATGGTTGCGTTACTCTGCGGCGTTTCTTGCTTCAGTTGACTTGTGGTCAGCCTGCGGGGAGGTAAAAAGAGGACCTACCCCTAGTTTTGATCCAGTGACGCAATTTGGATGGTATTGACCGCAACAAGAGCGTTCGGATGGATGCGACCTCACATTTGTGGGCAAATTTTGCTGAGTAAACTCAATAGAACTTGGATTCATTCGCTTTTAGCACTGTAGATTATTAAAGGAGGTGACCGACAAAGAGTTAAGTTGCGCTACTAGGGACTATGTGAGTATTTCGGTAGGGCTAGAATATTCATGAAGTGGAGGATGGGTAGAGATGAACTCGGCGTTAGCTATACTCTTATCTAAAGGTGCAAATGGGTGGTGACACGATTTCATGTCCCATTCGACGAACGGCGTACTCCACTTGGAAATCTCTCTAAGAACCATTCCATGCATAGAGCGAGATACCGCTGAAACTTACTGCCACTTTCCAACTTGGGCCCTCAAAGTTGGAAGACAGTGCAATAGCTTTATCCTGATTCCTTTAATTTGCTTTTTCTGGCTTTGGTCAACAACAGTATTTTGCATGCTACTCAAAATGATGATGATGTATATATAGCATCCATTATGAGATATATTCCGATATATATATATGGTCTAGCGGGTAGAGCGTTGGACTGCAGACCGGAGGGTCCCGGGTTCGATTCCTGGGCAAGGCACTTTGGGCACCTGCAGCTCCACCCAAGCTAGTTGATTTTTCGGGTACCAGATCTTTCTGGGAAACCATAACCGGCGCAGGGAAAGGAACTGGCCCCCCTACCCTGATGTGTGAATATTCACACGCCGTCGGGCTTGGTACACGGGTGGCTCTACCATCACCTACTAAACCGACCTTTGGGTTGATTACTGTGTTTATGGTTTATATATATATATATATATATATATATATATATATATATATATATATATATATATATATATATATAATGGATGAGAGAAGAAGATGGAAAAATGTAAACACAGAGTTAGGCAAAATGAAGTACAAAGAGTTAAACAATAAATTGAGAAGGGCCACAAATAAAGCAAAAGAAGAATGGTGGAAAACGCAATGCGAGGATATGGAAAGTTTACAGAAGAAGGGTGAAATCGGTGCTCTATACAGCAAGGTTAAGTTATTATCGGCAAGTAAGAAGGCAAGATGTGTGCTAACAGTTAAAGATAAATGGGGTAAGATAATAGTTGAACCAGGAAAAATCCAAGAGAGATGGAAGGAATATATAGAAACACTGTATGGTAAAGAACTTAGGCCGACAAGGTTAGACATAGAAAAGGAACATGACGTAGAAGAAGATAGCTTAGGTCCAGGCATACTCGACGATGAAATAGAAAGGGCATTAAAGGAGATGAAAGCAAATAAGGCTGTGGGGGTGGACAATATTCCTGTAGAAATGTTGAAATGGTTAGGGAAAGGTGGGAAGAAGGCCATATATGGACTGATTCGTAGTATCTATGAGGAAGGAATCTGGCCGGAAGATTTTGTGAGATCGGTGTTAGTTCCTATTCCAAAAAAGGCAAAGGCTTCGTCATGTGAGGATTACAGAACAATAAGTTTGATATCCCACGCAGCTAAAGTTATTCTCAGGATCATCAACAAAAGGATAGAGAGTAAGGCAAATGATTACTTAGGGGATGATCAGTTTGGGTTCAGGAAAGGAAGAGGTACGCGTGATGCCATTGCAGTAATGAGATCACTAGTCGAGAGGAATATAGAATACAATCAGGACGTTTTTGCCTGTTTTGTAGATTTCGAAAAAGCGTTTGATAGAGTGAATTGGGAAAAATTAATGCGTGTATTGCAGAAAATAGGAATGGATTGGAGGGACAGGAGACTGATCCGCAACCTCTACCTGTCTCAGACTGCTCAGGTGCGAGTGGGGAAAGGAGAAACCGGATGGGCAGTGTTAGGAAGAGGTGTAAGGCAGGGTTGCCCATTGTCACCGGTACTGTTCAACGTATATGTAGAGGAAATGATTAAAGAGGCATGGGAAGAACTGGAGGTAGGAATAAAAGTCGGAGGGGAATTCGTAAAATCGGTTAGGTTTGCTGATGACCAAGCATTAGTTGCTCAGTCAGCCAAGGGGTTGCAAGCATTGTTGAGTGAATTGGAGGTTCAGTGCGATAAATATGGGATGAGAATCAATATTAATAAAACAAAGGTTATGCGATTTTCCAGAAAGAAAAAGGCTAAGCTAAATATTAAAATAGGCGGGGAAAAAATAGAGCAGGTAGAACAGTTTACATATCTCGGAAGTGTTTTGGACCAACACGGTCAGAGTGGTAGGGACGTAAGGAGAAGAATTGCGCTAGGCAAGGAGGCTTTCTCAAGGAGGAGGGAGTTGATGACGGGGACGTTGAGTAGGGATGTTAAGACAAGACTCGTAAAAACTCTGATATGGAGCGTAGCTATGTACGGCGCGGAAACGTGGTCGCTGAAGCAGGAGGATAGACGTAGATTGGAGGCTTTTGAAATGTGGGTGTGGAGAAGAATGGAAAAGGTGAAATGGACCGAAAGGAAAACAAATGAGGAAGTACTAGAAATGGTGGGTGAGGAGAGGGGTTTGTTGAGAGAAATCCTATGGAGGCAGGAAAAATGGATGAAGGGCGTATTGAGCGGTAGTGGAATGTTGAAGAGGGTAATAGAGGGAAGAATGTTGGGCAAGCGAGGTAAGGGTAGGAACAGGATAGGGATGTTGGACGAGATGAAGGGAGGAAAGAAGTACACCGAGATGAAGAGGGACCTGATATAGATTAGTTTGCTAGGTGGGGAGTCACAAAATGTTTATTTGATAGTTGGGTCCATCCAAAAACCTACCTTAACCGGTAGATTACCTAAAAATATATATATATATATATATATATATATATATATATATCCAATTCCGATTCAGTAACCATATTTATTTCCAAAATAGTTTCCTAAAACATTAATGTAATTGAAATCTCGTTATGTGCACTAACACTTGGAAACTTGGAAACGACTAATTTTTTCACACCTCTTTTTAAACGGAGATCACATTGATGCACTTCCGGAACCCGTGGAATAATTCCTTAATTTCACGTGATTCAGAAAAAAACAGTTATATTTACTTTAATGCCAACAAATTGAACTAATTTTTTCATCTACTCAACAAGAATGCTATTTGAGGAATCATATTTTATTAACTTTGTTTTATTAATTTTATTAAATTAAGACATTAAATTAAGAGCGTAAGACATTCTAAATGTAACTGCAAATAATCAACTTCAAAATTATTTTTCTAATATTTAGGAAATGCTGAGTTTTTCTGCCAATGAAAAATAGAACTTGTCTCACATCTAACCTGAAAAACTAATTTCCAGCCCTTTTACCATATTTAAAACTGCTGTAAGAATCACAAAATGGCCTAAGAATTTCTCTAAACCAGGAATGTGATTAATAAAACGCTGAAAACTTCAGTGATGCGGACAAAAATCAAACCATCATGTATAAAGATGTAATCGTCTTCCCCCCTATTCCCCCAATCCACCTGTCCACTTAAATTTCCTAAAGTACAGGGTTCGTCCGGAAAATAAGTGTACTGAGCTCAGGAAAAAAAATTATTACACTTTTACATATCTTAAGCTAATATTCCTCATAATAGGACCCTTGTGAGTCGATACACTTGTTTCAGCGGCGTTCCCATTCCTGGAATGCTCCCGCGAAGGCATCATCGGGAACCTCTCGAAGACACGTCGTCACGGCCTCTTTGACGGCGTCCAAAGTCCCGTATCGCGTTCCTTTCAAACTCCTCTTTATCTTTGGGAACAGAAAGAAGTCCGGTGGTGCCAAGTCCGGGCTGTAGGGCGGGTGCGGTAGCGTTGCCACGCCGTGCTTTGCCAAGAAGTCCGACACGACAAGCGCGGTGTGAGACGGCGCATTGCCGTGATGCAGCCACCAGATGTTTTTGATCGCTGGCCGGACGCGGGCGACTCGTTTTCGAAGCCTGTCGAGCACTTGGACCTAAAATACAGCATTTACAGTTTGTCGTTCAGGTACAAATTCGAAGTGGACGACTCCCCTTTTGTCAAAAAAGACTTATTTGTCAAGACACTTATTTTCCGGACGAACCCTGTATAATATTACGTTAAATGTCTAGCATAGAAAGAGTTCTAGCTTACCGACTATCAGTCTGTATTAAAGCATTCCAGTTAAGAATTTGGTACTCAAGTACCGCTCTCAAAAATGATTTTTCCAATAAAAATTCACTCTGGACCCTTTGTATGCCTTATCGTCATTAATCCATGTACGGATATAGATAATAAAATGCGTTTTGCAGTTATGGCAGTAAGCATCTACATAATAACAAGCGCAATGAAAACTTAGGTATTTGTTATTATAATGATTGTTTAACTTAAGCTTATTGAATCTTTCTTTAGCAGGCCCTGAATTTCATCGTAATGTAGGAAGTTAATTTGAAAATATTTTAGAGGTAATTTCACTGTTTGCAAGTACTTGATTTCACCCGCAATAGTATCACCAATGTGATGAAATCCGTTTTTGGCTATAGAGAATTGGAATGAAGATCACCATTCCTGAAATAACAAACCAATGATATCTAACTCGTCCATTGAATTCTGAAATCAATAAAACCAAACTTCAAAATACGCAAACGGCTGAAGTTGTAGAATACGAACTAAAATTATTGTGAAATGTTCTCGCCATAAAAACACCAAGTATCTCAAGAACGAACGGGTATAAATAGAGAAAAGGAGTAACAGAAGTTGATTTAAGCCTGCGGAGTAAGTATAAACAGGACATTTTCATCCGGACTCAACTCGGGAGAAATACTCAGCCACAAGATCTTTTGAATTAATTTCATTGTTTTTAAAGGTCGGTTCAGATTTCGTCTTTCTGCTCTTACTTTGACTCTTACCACCAGAAGCATCTCATTACCCTTACCCTCTAACTTTTTCCGTGCTGTGAGTCGTGGGTAGTCAAAGTAAGTTGAATACATATGAGAGATTCAGTGGTAGTATAGTATCCCTACTCAATCTCATTACGGCTAGCAGATTAAAACCTCTAGTGTGCATTCGTCCTCAATTCTCACCGTCTTTTTCGTTTCAAATTACATTTAGAGTAATAAACTTAATTTTTATTTTTATATTACTCGAACTCTAAGGCCTTGACTGAGTTAATTTGTGCAAAGAAAAAAAAAAGATTGCTCTAATAATTTTGAAACAAAATGTGGAATGCAATTTGGTTTGCGCAGTTATTTTTCGAGAAACTAAATTCCATGCCAGCAATCGGCTAACACATAGATATATCCACTCTCACGAATTTCTTATCAATAGAAATGTGAGGGATTTTTCTACCAAGCTAGCGACAGACAAAAGTTACACAAACCTTATCCACTTTTAATAATTCACCGAGACTGTAAGGATCCCGGGAAAAAACAACTAGTGGTTTGCTTACATTCGTCCTGTGATTTTTTACAGGATATTAATTCTTGCCAGAAACAAACCAGGGTCCAATTACATTATGGTGAGCCCTTCTGGAGTCTACGGTAGAGCCCTTGATCGTCGGTGCTTAGGAATTACAATTTTATACTTTATAAGTTGCCTTGATATGCTCTGTACAACGGCTTTCCGTTTAAATTATCGTCAACGGATATTAATTACGAGCGTATCCTTCTATCTATTAGTATTTCCAGCAAAGCGCTATGACGGCTTAGTTTGACCTTCCTGTCCTCAGACGATCCTGGATACTCAGAATGCCGAAAGCCTATTCAAACATATTTACAGTCGCGGGTTCGTGTGCATCCACGGGCATTGCGGACGTACCGCTGTCACGAGATGATATTTGCGTAAATGGAAATTATGGTGCGATTGACCCCATCTGTCGTCCTGTCTACCAAACCAAATATCCGTACTATGTCTTCACACGCTGCTGCGTATTGGAGGCGGAAGTGTGTGTTCGCTTTGAAGAGCGGAGACGGCGAGATTTGCTACTAATAGCGATTCGCGATCTCAGTCAACATAAGCACGAAGTCCTTCAGGTTATTTGATACATTGACGTTATAAATCAACCATATTGGCCTCAAGAAGGAAAGCATTAAATTCTCTTTCAGCCCATTGCTTTTAATTATCCGCGGTTCTCTGAGAAATTATGGGTAAAAGTTTCCGCTAAATGAACGAAGGGCTATAGATTTTACATAAGTATTCTCATGTACCCTTACGAACGATGTAACATTGATTACTTAGACTTCTGATGGCGCAATGTAACTCGAAGTAATATTTTTAGGTGAGGCGACCGCCAGCTAAGGTTATTTCCTCCATTAGGGATGGACAGGAAGGGATGAAGGGTGGAGGGCAACCCGACGTCGGCATTAGCCTACTCTTAAAGAAAGGCGCCAAATGATCCGCAGCTTAACGTCCCATCCGACGGACGTCGTACTCACTCAAAGTGCCCTCCACAAAGCACCTCAAGTAGGGATTGGGACACCACTGAAAAATGGGTGGGAAGTCAGTAGGTTAGTCACCGCACCATCCCGATCCCCATGTAATTCGTTAAACGAAGCATGTTGTTTGCAATTTTGAAGTGTAAATGTGGACTGCGAACATCTTTACTTTCCATTCTTGTGCATTTTCACAAATTCCAGCCTAAATCGATGCACGAATTTTCAAAACAACTTCAATTCGATTTTTATTCCACAGATAAATGCGTGAAATTGTATTCAAGCAGTTTAAGGTATTATGAACTTTAATTTAAGTTGTATACTTCCACATATTTTAGCATGCACGATATTTTTTAAATACCAACCTATGAATATTGAAGTGCTAAGTTAGGAATAAAAAGCGTCGCATTCTCAGATAAATTGGTGTCGCAAAGTTTTTTATAATTAACTGCAACTACGTACGTAATCGACAACTATTTAATGCTTTTAAATTAAGCTCATGTAAAGGCCTATGCAATTTATGTCCCATTTATGAATATTTTGATTTTTAATGCTTCAATTCTAGTTCAAGAATGTTCTTGAACTCCGATATTTTCTATTTTCACAGGATGGTTCGTAAAAAAACCAATTAATGAAAATATTTTGAATCATAACCGAAATTTAAGTCAAATCTGTATGCTTGTAAGTCTCAGATCATAAGCACGCAAACAGACGTAAGAATGCGACATGACATATATTTTCAGGCGGTTCAATGAACCCAAAACTTTCCCGCGTGAGTCAAAAGAGTTGCGATTTAGTGATATGACTGAAGGTAAAAGGATTTGCACTCAAGGAAAGTCGTCAAGAAATGTTCATTCGACTTATTTTTTACGTTCACTCGCACTAGTTGGTATCTTTGCAGCTGGAAATCTCACCCGTCTGATGACGAAGTATCATTTTGAGGTTAAGTAAGGTTTGAGAGCACGGATACATTGCTCCAAGCAGCATCCCTCGAAGGAACATGAGAAAATGACGGACTTAGAAATTGGAGTGCGTGAGGGACATATTTTCTCCGACTCCACTCTGCATGAAGCGTGGATAAGCCGCGGGGGGCATGCTGCAGATGGGTCTCGAGCATGTGGTTTGAGAGGCATGGGCCCTTTACCGAAGTGCATATCTGGAGTGTTAAGGAAGTCGAGACGAGAACGACATGGAAGTAGATTCGCCTACAAAATGAGGAAGTAAAACTCTTTTTTCATGAAATACCCCAGTTAAACCGTTCCTCATCCCGAGAAGTCTTTTTGTGTGAAAACATTCCCTCAGTTCAATAAATACCAAACCATTTAGCCGGGTGGAATGAATTATTTGAGGAATGTACGTATATCGAGGAAGTTTTGTGCAAACGTAGATGAGTCACCAAAGGGTGATAATGCCTAACTTTGCCTGAATGATCACTTAACTGAATATACAAGTTCATACGTTACTCGATATTTATCTAACTTGATACCTATCATATAACGGGAACAAATATTTACCGAGCTAATAAAGATGTTTGAATAGTGTTTACTAGTTAAGCCATTGATACGCACGAAAAAATCAGTGGATACAAAACAGTACGAGAGCTTGTTTATCCTCTCACTGAGTTCACTGAACTGAAGTCAGTACTGATTTAGCCCATTGTTTTCCATAAACAAGTTCATGGGGAAATATCCCGCGTTTACATTTTCGCCTCCTGCTCACGCACTTTTGTAGTAGTTTATCACGCTGAAACATTGGATGAATTGAGTGTTTGTACCGTGAATGTGGATCGGGAGGTGATCATTCGTAAATTATGTTGCCGTGATCATTCTAGTAAGTGTCGCTAATCGTGCTTATAAACAGCAAGATACGTAGAATATTTCTGGGCATAACCCAGACATGTTTTATCTGGCAGTTTTGTTGAAAAATATTTAACCTGAGATTTAATGTATTTTACAAATAAATCCTTCCAAGAGTGTCTCAGTGTAAACTAATTGTGTTTATTTCTCACTTGTCTTCATTTCATTGGGTACTTTTTTCGTAATTATGCATGATCATGAATTAATTAATGATACTTAACAGTAAAAATTATTTCAGTCTCAGATTTTTGAAATCTCACGCTTAATACAGAAAATGAAACGTTTTTGGGTTTCCCTAAAAATATACATTTTCCTCTTTCATCCCTTCCTCCCTCCTGAAACCCCATAGCGCCCTGAATTGCTTACCTTGCACTCACTCCATAAAAAAATCCCGTATACACACATACATCTGAAAATCTCACCATTGTGACAAAATCGGTGATATCAAATAACCACCCGTGGCACTGTATTGAAATCCATCCAGTTCTTTCATCAGTTATTTATTTTACTTGATGATTTGGTTCACTGGTTTCTGATTTTTGGTTCCATCACTTGGAATTATAAATTCCAGCCATTTTCTCAAATTATTATGCGTATCAAATCAATATTAACTTTTTGTAATGGAATACGTTTGAACGAGGGGATTGAAATTTTATAAATCCCTTTGGTTCATATTGTAGGCAATTATTAGGCAAATAATATTTGTTTTCTCTTTACTGGAATTTAGCAGTTCATCAAAGTCTGCGGTACAACACCCTACAATTAAACTTAAGCTATTAGGAGTTCTTAAGGTCGTTACATAATTCGGATTCTATTTTTGGCGCGGTGTAACGGTATTAAAAACACAATGTTTTATTCAATGGATTGGGCTTATAAAAACTTAGTTCTACTGGAATTCTTGCTTTAAGAATGGGGTATGTGCGACAGTTACGTTTGCATTTACTGCTTTGAACATGCAATTTCAAATGAAGTAGCAGCATTTAATGATGAAAATTGTCATTTTAAAACAATTTCCTCAGTCAATACAGAAAGTACAGGAAAGTTTTTAGAAAGTTTTCTTAGTTTTAAATCTTTATGCATCCATTTTTTTTCCAAGTAAGTCTCTTATTTTCAGAAGCTCATGAAACCATTCGTCAGTAAGTTTAAGCTGAAGTACACTCAGTCCAATGACACTTAATATGTTGTGGCAAAGAGTTATGGTTTACTAAAAAATGCTAAGCTGAATTAGTGCCAATATTTTCAATAGCTAATACTTCAATCAAGCTTAGACTTATGTGAGATCTCTGCTTTTTTCAGAAGCTGTCTTTCAATTAAAACGCTCATTCCTAATCCACTATATTTACGCTTAATTGACATAATGCGTTCAAAAAATGGACATAAAATATGCTCCAAATGAAATTAACGCTGAAAAGTTAATTTTCTTACTCGCAGTCAGTGCTACTACTTTACAAAACTTAATGAAAACGAAGAGAGATTCGGTCAACGAAAATTTCATCGTTTTTCTGCAACGCTTTACAAAATGGCACATTATATGAATTGTCTTTCCGTTTTCGTAGAAACGGTACCCCTCATCTGGAAATACGTTTGACTCAGTTCTGAGTCACACATGGTTTAAACTACTTACTCATACCCAACAAGACGACCCATTCCGTGAATATTTATGATTATCAGAAGGAATGAAAACAGTGACAGCTTCCTCGTTCACGGTTGCTGAATTTAAAATCGAGTCCCATTTTTCACACAGCCATTCTAATTGTTACCCACTAATTTCTTGGTACTTGAGAAAGAAGCTAAATTTTATTCACACGAAATTTCCTTAAAACTCTGAGAATTACTGAGTTGTCTTGATCTATCGAAACAATTTCCATTGCTACTACTCAAAAACGATTATATTCCCCACTTTCTCTCAATATTTATAATTAGAGTCTAAATATTCACTTTCATCATTTAATAATAATTAAATTAAATTATTGCGACATTATTGTGATAACACTTTCAAATCCAGAACCCATTACAATATTGTCAATAATTTCGGAACTTTTCTTTTCAGTACTAATCCCTTTATATTTATTCCAAAAGATAGTATTGAACTATAAAGTTTGGAAGCGATATACAAATATCTCATAAATTTTATGAACGAATCGATATTAAGTTTTGAAAATGTACTCATCATTTGTGATTTGAATGGAGCCAGAAACATTGATATCTGGTTAGCGGTGCAAAAGAAATTCTTGGAATCCTCGTTCCATGACCCTCGAAGCAGAAAATTAGAATGAAAGAGTAATTTTAAAAAAATGTTAGGAATAAAATTTTGCCATTTTTTCGATGTTGAAAGTGAAAGGAAATTGACATGAGTCAAAACTTCCTGGTTAATTTTCGTAGGAACAATACGCATACATTTTCCCGCAATTGTTTGCGATAAGGTTAAGAAAATTGAAGGTTTTGTTTTTCCTTCCTGAACGACCAAGCATAATCTTATACAGCCTATCTATTAGGTACATTCATGAAAATTCATGAAGTAAATCATTGCTTGCTGTTGACTTGGATGACGTAACGATTTTTTACGGCGTAAAATGTTTTACATTCTTAAATACTGCTTCCTAGTCATTTGAATATCATTGGTTCAATTACGGAGGAGTTCCTAGGAATCGCAAATTTGAATACATTTAATTTTAGTATTTCTGTAACATAGTAATTTTCATTGATTTGGAAATGGATAATTGCCTCATAAGGCGGTTTACAGATATATATTTTGATTGAATTATCTAGGAACTGAATGAAGTAATGTTTTTCTGTCACTTTGTCTTTACCAGATACACCCTTTAAATATAATACTATAAATAATAGCAATGTAAACAACTTATACATTTGATCAGCATTTCAGAGAAGTATTATAAGCATTTGCAAGAAGGAATTGATGAATTTGGTTCTTATTGATACTCTTTAAGAAGAAATTATTGAATATTTGGAGTTAAGATATCTGTACAGTTTTTAGTAACGTTTAAAAACCTTAAATAATCTGAATGCATATTAATCGTAGGTAGTTAGGTGATACGTTAGGTGATGAGGTTTGTGATACGGGTAATAGATAACCACTAATTTTTCCAGACTTCGTCATCTTTACATTTGAAATAAATAAGTAGTTAGAAATAATCGATACTGACGTAATTACTAATGATATTCTATAAAATATGAATATGTTTCCATTTTAACGTTAATAACGGTAATAATATTATTAATCCGTAATTATAAACTTTTTAATTCATAAAAAATGTATACAAATCCTATGCACGTGATATGTGGAGAAGTCCATCCACCGTAGAATAATATTTGTTTTCTCTTTTCCGGAATTTAACACTTTATCAAAGGCTGCGGTACAATACCCTTTAAGAATGATTTTGGTATTTTTTAGGGAAATATTAATAAGATCCAGTGAGAGGCATTGTAAATGAATAGAAAAGGAATATAATGAAAATAAACCAAAATTTGCATGTAGCTGCGAAGTTAAAGGCGAAGTCTTTTCAGTTAAGTGTTAGCTTTTTTCATATGTGAATAATGTTTTACACGCATACCCGGAGGCTTTCCATAGTCCTTCCAGAGAAAAATGAAGTTATCCCCAATGAGTATAATTAGGTTTTTTTTATTCTTCCTCAATTTCTTCATCAATTTTATTTTCCATCTTCATCTTACTGCAAACCACGAGTGCGGGAGGCTTTCAAGGGAATGCATGTAACATGTCCCCTTTTCATGACACCAAGGCGGTTTCAGGGAATAAATAGTTTAACTAAAAATGGCTTTAAAGTATAGTCCTTCTCGTATCTAGTGGTTCATTTTGCATCGGATTATTCCTCACAATCTGAAACATCTAAATATAAAATCTGCTACTTATTCATATATTTCATATGGCACTGCAATGTATTTTCACCATTGAGCAATTGATGTTCCTGATCTTTCAACCCAAATTCATGGGATTCTCGAAAGATATTCTTCTCAGCGATCCAGACAGAAACTTTCAAAGGGGTTCGCAGTCGCGTTGGCGTTACTGGACGACACTTCAGCCGCTAGGATGAACGCTCGAATCTCAGGGAGCCCTTAATCTAATAATGCAATGTTAATCTTCCTGACTAGAAGGTCGAGAAATAAAATGTGGGCTCGGCCCTGAATTTTTGGCAGAAGCTTAGTAATAGTCAACTCGCTGCAATGCCAAAAAGAATCGTTAACCAAATATTTTATTTAAGGGTGTTTTTGACTACCATTTCATTGCATAATTTAGAAAATCTTTGGAATTAAATTTTTGCAAGATTTATTATAACTGCGTTTTTTGACAATACACAATTGATATTATCACAGAATCCGAATTTTTTATGTAAATAGGAATAAATTTCCTTATTTTTGAAGGCTCAACAGAAGTATCCATTTATTGGATTTATTAACTTCGATTTCAATAAAAAGGTATATTTTATTGGTTAATCACATCCTTTGTAACAATTAAATACTTTCGGTATTTGACAAAAAAATTCTGATCATTGAATTTGCCATCTTACTTGAATGAATGAACCCTAGCTCGGTGTTATAATTTATTATCAATTTAATGACCCTAGTGTATTTTTGTGGGTCGCGGTAATCCAGGGGGTAGATCGTTGGACTACTGACCGGAGAGTCCCGGGTTTGATTCATGGGCAAGGCACTCTGGGAACCTACAGCTCCACCCAAGGTATGTGATTTTTCAGGTCTTTCTGGGAAACCATAACTGGAACAGGGAGAGGAACTGCCCCCCCTACCATCATATGTGTTTTTCACACGCCGTATAGGGCTTAGTACTGGGTGAACACTATCATCACCTATCAAACCGACCTTCGGGTTGAACACTGTGGTTATAGTGTATTTTTTAAGATCATTAACATAAAAAATGATTTTATCTCTAAAACATTAAATCAAATGAATTTATGATAGTCGAATTACTATTTTACGCAAATGTTGTAAACATATCTATGCACTCTAATAGTTCGTGCTCTAGTACTCAATAATATAGTTAAACTAAAGAAGTAAGCTCGGAAGTTTTATGGAAAACAATGAGAGTTAATTTTACGGTTGAATCCTGCTTCGGGTAAGCTCTATTAACCAAATTATCGTATTTGATGCCATGCATGCGTGTAAAGAAATTGCAGTACGCAGTGAAGCTTTAGTTGTCCCGGGATCGGTATTTTATAGTTCCCATGGCCAGTTTTCTTCTTTTGATAAAATATTTTCCTTAAAATGCTTATTTTCATACAATGCTGTGAATAAAACAAAACATTCCTCCTCCCTTTGTACTAGTAAAAACCTTCATTAGGGAAGTCAGTGTTGAATTCCGCTTGAAATAAAAGAGAAAAAAATTCTTCCGTTTCCTCGAGAAACCTAACAAAGCAATACCTTATGGAAATTAATGCACAAATACATATTTAGAGAAAACAAATGAAAAACAATCTTATCATCAGTTGAAGCCTTTCATATTGCCTAAGGTTGACTTTTTGCTGAATACGATCTCAGTACTCTCTCTGTGATGCACGGCGCAAGTTTACGACATTTTCCACAGCGCCAAAGATTTAGCCAAAGCAAAATGTACGAATGCCCTATTTTTTTCTCAGTTAGAAAATAGGTTCATTCAATTTAAAATTTGATTCATTTTTTTCATTTACTTATTTTTTCATCACAGAGATGTCCGCGAATGACGTTAAATACTATTGACATTGTTTCACACATCTCTTAAGATAAAGGAAATCGATGACAAATTTATTTTTCCTCCTCTATCTCTTTCATTAATTCCAACAAATTTTTAAAATAAAATCGTCGGGTAACGTTTCAATTAGCATTTCCATCGTATCCAGCTTAATTTTAATTTCCCCTTCGCCATAAAAACTTTCCTTGATTCATTAAGGGAAACACTTTAATCCTTTTCCCTCATATCTCGGCACTTATATTCGAAAGCGGTCTCACCATTCCCGGAATGTGGATACGGCTCCGACTCATTCACTCCAGCAGACTCAAGGCCACGAAGTTTATCACCCGGCTCCAGGTCCAGCAGCCCTCGGAGGGGAAACAGTGAGGGTTGAGGAAGGGGTGCAAGGCGCAGTGGAGGGCTGGCTATCTCACGTTGCTCCCGAGAGGAGGGAAGAGGGATGGATTGAGAGAGTTTGTTTGTCTCAACCCGCGTCTACGCGGAGGAGGGAAGTGCTTGCGGGAGACCCAGTGACCTCCACGATGGAGAAGAGCGAAAGTGATCACCCCTCTCTCTCATCCTTTGCATTCCCTTTCCGTTCTCCTTCCTTCGTTTCGAATCGATTGTCCCGAACAGGAGGGAACAAGCCGAGTTGTGGGGGAGTGGTGGAATAAAAGTGAACCACGGCGAGAGATGTGAGTTTTAGGGTTTTCGGAAGGGAAGTGGAAAGCTTACGCCACGTCCGGATCAATACTTGATGAACACACACGGGTGCATTAAGACGGTTGATCGTCTCAAATCGACGCGGGAATGTTTCAGTACATCATAAATGTATCATATCGTAGAATGTGTTCTGGGGAATTTCGCTGCCACGTGCTGCGTTTGATTTTTTCGTGGTCTTTCGGAGGAAATGATCTTTTTTTACTTTGGGCCAATCTCACGCAGCGTGAAATTGGTTCATCATAGTTTGAGAAAAATCAAAACCTGTTTTCTGCGTCATTATTTCATTTTGACATATTGCACTGGTTTTTGATATGCATTTGACAGGGTAAATGATTGTTTGGATTCTGTCAGAACTCTTTGATGGTTCTTTGGTTCTTTACAATGAGAACCGTGATGAGGGAATGAATGCTACATCGTCTCCATCTTTCGTGAGTGTAGTTAAAGAAAACTATGCTTGTTTAGACCTTTGTTAATTCCATTTTTTAACAATGAAACAAATTTTTCTCGATCTTACCTAACTGGCCCTGAAACATCATATCACGGATATAAATCGTTTATTATGTGCACTTAGAAAAAAATGAATCGGCATACACTGAATTTTAAACATTTGATGGAGTAATAACTCAAAAATAATAATGTTTGGAATCCGAACCACCTTAAGTTCTAGCGAGATGGCACATAAATAAATCAAAAAAAATTATTTTTTAAATATTTAAATTTAAATGTGTACATTATCATTTGAACTCATAATAGTTTTCCATGCCACTTCTATCTTTAGAATTATAACTTCTTATTAGTAGTGTAAGGAATGATGAATGTATCTGCTGACCCAAGACTAAAAAGGTGGAATCCCACTATTTAAGTAGTCTTCGTCAGGGATTATTTCATTTTTAATGCCCTCTTAGGTGCCTTTAACGGAAGTTTCGGACAGCTAATCGAGATCTCAAAGTTTTGTGGACAATTCAAAATCACTGTGAATTAAAAACATTATTCTCTACTTTTTTACATGTAAAATCCTAAAATAGACATGCTGTAATTCTTTTTTGCTGCAAAAAATAGGTTTTATTTACATAAAAAATATATTTCAGTGTGAGAAAAATTTGTCACCCTAAGAGATATACTCTTATACAAACAGTGCTGATTCGCCCTTGTGCTCCTCCATATTAAGCGATTTACCAGCTCTTACACGGAGCGTCAGTGATTAGCGAACGTCCTTGCGTCAAGTTATCGTCAGCGGTTTTATCTGGTTTGAATGGTGCGAGTATTCCCACACAAAGGAGATTGTTATTGGCAGTAGTCTATCTATCAGATTAGTAGAGATTGTAGATAACGCCAGGGATTACACTTCCTAAGCCCTGAATAACAAAATGTTCTTAAAATTCTAACTCACATGAAATTACTCATTCTTTAACTCTGCAATACTCTCTACCTCCAATTGCTTTAATATAAAATGCCAATTCTTTTTCCACATCTACCTGGCTTATGGTACCAGGTGGATGCGGAAAAATGTGGTCGATTTGGAATTCCCATTATTCTCCCTGGTATTATCATCTTCATCATCCCATTGCCTACATCTCCTTTATCCACTCACATGCCTCATTTAAATTTCTCTCAGCGAATCTTTATATTCTCTAACAATTCTTAGAACTTCTTTTTTGTCCATCCATTTTATTTTTTACATTCTTCTCCTCACGCACCTCTCAAAAGTCTCCTAACTACGCCCATTCTCTTTATTCAACGACCAAGTTTCCGAGTCATGTGAAACCACGCTCCATAGTAAGGTCCTACTCTCCTAGTCTCTTTTTCACGTCCCTACTTAAAGTGCACGTCAATAACTCCCGCTTTTTTTGTGAAAGTTTTGGAGAGCCGACAATATTGTTCTTTAGATGTCGTTATTACTTTCAAAATATTTTTATTGTGAAAATATTTTCAAAAACGTAAATGTTTTAAGTTTTGCTAGTTTATGTGGGTGAAATTTATTTTTTTTTTAATTTTAGAAACCCAAAATATTTTGCTTGCAATTTTTTTAATGCGATATATGCTAGAGACAATGAAATCTCAAGATACCTTGGATAGGTACGTTTCGTATACATCCACGGAAGTGGCACACGCAGGACTTAGGAAATCAGAATTACATGGTGCCGAAAGGTTGACGAAGCTCATCCTTCTCTTGTGCCCTTGAATACTCGCGATAAATTTCTCCAGACACAATTTTATGTAAACGTAGGAAACGACAGACACTCACATAACAGATCCCCTGGCTGACCGTCCAGAGCTGATCTCTGATTGATGACGCAAAAGATCCTCGGGCATAAGTGCCCGAAGTCCCTCATTGAGCATTCCTTTCCCACCCGCTGATTTATTCACGTAATCTCTCCTCGATGGCCTCCGTATCCGAAGCGGAAGTGGTTATCGGCTGTGACGCGTAGGAAAGGGATCCTATCCGCACCCTATCTCCCCGGCGGCCGGCCGGCTTTCCCCTCCCCACCGCCCGGCACCCCACCTCCCGCGTCGGGGCGCAGTGCCGGCGCCAGTCTGACCCGATCCCCGGGGCGGAGGGAGGGCCTCGTGCTGGGCGGGGTGGAAGAAGGAAGGGGACGCGCTCACTGGGACGAGAGGAAGGGGATCTCAAGATCAATGGGATTAATCCGCGGGAAACGCTCCCGGGATCCGGGATGACGCGGTACATGGAATATTGTTTTTTCTTCTTCTTCTTATTTCTAATGTCGGCGGTCCTTTTTATAATTTAAGCGCATGTCAGATGACGCGCGGTAACAAATCGACTGGGTTGTGTCGGTCCCTTGACGAAATAAAAACAAGGTTTCTGATTTGAGCCTAGTTTTTTTTCCGAGATGGATCCGGCGGAAAAGGGAAAGAGATCACAGAATGGAAGCCTCTGCCCATTTGCCTTCTGTTATAATCCTTCCCGATGTCCGTATTCGTATTTTTCCAAATCGGCATATTTTACTTTCCATATCTTCGGGTGGACAGTTGGAAACAACTTACACCTCTCCTGATGTTACTTTGCAAAGTTTGGAGCATTATAAGAATATTCCAACACTTAAATCTCAGAGCCATAAGCCTACAACCAGGGTCAAAGTTCCATTAAATAAGTAGGTCCAGCCATTTTGTTTTGTTTTGTTTATGTAAATGGCACGCGTACATTATAAATGCAATGACTTACTTTTATTACATTATATTAAATTTTATGGTATTTTAATCAATACAGAACTATTTTAATATATCCCTTAGCATTTATATACATGTATTTTTTCATTTAACTCCAATTCCTAAATTTTATGAAAATACCTTAAACTAAGTTTCTGCGATGTGTTATACTATTATCTCCACCAGCGCTTTCATTTGAATGATCAGAGGGTGTATTATGAATTTTAAAATGATCAATATATGATTCAATGATCGGAATAGTTATATATACCATTCTATATAATATGAATTATGATTCAGGTTGAGTCTATTCACAAATGTGCGAATGTATCCCTGGAAAAAAACACATCTCGATTGACGGAAAACCATAGACCTTTTCTCAAAGAATTAATTACATAGACTTCGAAATAACAACCTACATGGTATATTTCCAAAAATATTAAGAAAACTATATTATGGTATTTCTATGTACTAGTTTTCCAATTATAAAGACACCTGAACTGCTGGTGCTGTTACAGCGACTAAATATCTGTGTAATGATATATTTTAAAATCAAGAACAAAATTTCGGTAATTGTTTAAGTCCTCGTTGTTTATTAATATTAGTAATATCTTAATTTTAATTGCCTAAATTGAATAAAATTGAAAATAGAAGGATTATCATTGCTTAAATACATGAATTATAATTTACGCCAAACAGATATGTACTAATGTCGTGAAAAACTTCAGCGACATTTATTTAGTTTATGTTTAAAAAATAGCCAATATCTAGTATGAAAATGGATACATAAAGGAAGTCGTATTTCAAAATCAATTTTATCTCTTCTAATTTTTAAGGGTTCATTGATACTTAATATTTAAGGAGTGGATAGTTTTTATGTTTTAGTTTTCTGAAACTGATAGAGCCATGTAATATTTCTTACATTTTTAAAAAAAATTTTTTACTCTCTGAAATGGTTGCATTATATTTCTTACATCTTTAGGGCTACCAAAGAAGTCGACCGAAACAAAATGGGTAGCGTCTTATAAAAAAGATAGCGATGGATGATATGAGTAAGATGATTCGGTTTAATTTAAAACCGCATTCTTAGGCTAAGCATAAGCCTCGCCCTCTGTAGGTGTCACCATTTCTTTTTATTTTTGTTATTATGTATGACGAGAACTTAAATATCTTTATTTACTGTAAATTAGATTTGTTTTGCAATGATAAAAGTAGATGTAACTGGACAGATTTTGAAGCAAAGGGCAGCGATTATTCAACTTACCCCTATCTTTATGTTTCGTATATGTAGGAATGTTTGTCCTCCTTTCTTCACTGAGTTGGACATTTGAGCCATAGCGGTAAATGACTTTGCTAATCGAATCGCGACGGATCCCGTCGTTTTATCAGGCTTTTACCCTGGCCCACTCCTACCGTCGTGTTCCACCACGGTTATTTTTATGCCCCATCATCACCTGTTGTGGAGGTGTCCAGATCGCAAAGCAATGCCAGCTCCGACGGCTACCTTGCCTTCGCGACCCCATTACCTGATGTACGTACGTGTGGGGGCTTGATCGCTCGTATTCCACTCGCCCACACGGTCGTGATGGGTTAGGGAGAGGTGGGAATGGGTGGGGGAGGGAAGTAATAATTGGTAATTGATGCCACCGCCCCTAGTGAGCGGAAACGGATCCCCCCATCTCTCTTGCTCTTATCCTATCCTCTGGATCCCGTTCCCAGAGTCCGCCGTGAGGAGTCCGTCCGCGCTATCTGCGTCCCTTTGATCCCACCCCCAGGGATGCGGCGACGGGTGGAAGAAGGTGTTTCGAGAGTGGGGAGATATAGTGAGGGAGTGATGGGGTGAATAGGGGCCTTGGACGTCCGAGAAGGACCAAAAGTACGTAATCTCTACCTTCGTGCACGGCGTGATAGCTCTCGTTTGAGATCTTGTCTGAAAATAGGATGGGAGAGGGAGGGTCATCATGATAGTTGCTAGAGATGCACCGCAAGTGATCAATTCCCTTCGAATGCTGAATTCGTCCTCTACGCGATACGTCAGGATTCGGTGGACAGGGACCGATGCGTGGGAAACCGAGAGTAGCAGACATACGGTGAACGACGTCTAATGCATTGTTTCCGAATAAGGGCAACAATATACGTTTATGATCTGCATCTAATTGGCCCAATTTTCAAGTCCAAATTTAAAGAGGAAACCTTTATGATTAATGATTATTGGCTGTTTTTCGTCACAATGTAAGCATCCAGAGACATATATATATATATATATATATATATATATATATATACATATATATATATATATATTTTTAGGTAAACTACCGGTTAAGGTAGGTTTTTGGATGGACCCAACTATCAAATAAACATTTTGTGACTCCCCACCTAGCAAACTAATCTATATCAGGTCCCTCTTCATCTCGGTGTACTTCTTTCCTCCCTTCATCTCGTCCAACATCCCTATCCTGTTCCTACCCTTACCTCGCTTGCCCAACATTCTTCCCTCTATTACCCTCTTCAACATTCCACTACCGCTCAATACGCCCTTCATCCATTTTTCCTGCCTCCATAGGATTTCTCTCAACAAACCCCTCTCCTCCCCCACCATTTCTAGTACTTCCTCATTTGTTTTCCTTTCGGTCCATTTCACCTTTTCCATTCTTCTCCACACCCACATTTCAAAAGCCTCCAATCTACGTCTATCCTCCTGCTTCAGCGACCACGTTTCCGCGCCGTACATAGCTACGCTCCATATCAGAGTTTTTACGAGTCTTGTCTTAACATCCCTACTCAACGTCCCCGTCATCAACTCCCTCCTCCTTGAGAAAGCCTCCTTGCCTAGCGCAATTCTTCTCCTTACGTCCCTACCACTTTGACCGTGTTGGTCCAAAACACTTCCGAGATATGTAAACTGTTCTACCTGCTCTATTTTTTCCCAGCCTATTTTAATATTTAGCTTAGCCTTTTTCTTTCTGGAAAATCGCATAACCTTTGTTTTATTAATATTGATTCTCATCCCATATTTATCGCACTGAACCTCCAATTCACTCAACAATGCTTGCAACCCCTTGGCTGACTGAGCAACTAATGCTTGGTCATCAGCAAACCTAACCGATTTTACGAATTCCCCTCCGGCTTTCATTCCTACCTCCAGTTCTTCCCATGCCTCTTTAATCATTTCCTCTACATATACGTTGAACAGTACCAGTGACAATGGGCAACCCTGCCTTACACCTCTTCCTAACACTGCCCATCCGGACTCTCCGTTCCCCACTCGCACCTGAGCAGTCTGAGACATGTACAGGTTGCGGATCAGTCTCCTGTCCCTCCAATCCATTCCTATTTTCTGCAATACACGCATTAATTTTTCCCAATTCACTCTATCAAACGCTTTTTCGAAATCTACAAAACAGGCAAAAACGTCCTGATTGTATTTTATATTCCTCTCGACTAGTGATCTCATTACTGCAATGGCATCACGCGTACCTCTTCCTTTCCTGAACCCAAACTGATCATCCCCTAAGTAATCATTTGCCTTACTCTCTATCCTTTTGTTGATGATCCTGAGAATAACTTTAGCTGCGTGGGATATTAAACTTATTGTTCTGTAATCCTCACATGACGAAGCCTTTGCCTTTTTTGGAATAGGAACTAACACCGATCTCACAAAATCTTCCGGTCAGATTCCTTCCTCATAGATACTACGAATCAGTCCATATATGGCCTTCTTCCCACCTTTCCCTAACCATTTCAACATTTCTACAGGAATATTGTCCACCCCCACAGCCTTATTTGCTTTCATCTCCTTTAATGCCCTTTCTATTTCATCGTCGAGTATGCCGATGAAATAGAAAATATATATATATATATCCCCTCCCATGGACTACAACCTTGTCGTGGTGGAAGGGCTTGTGTGTTCCGATGACCCCTAGAGCTGTGCTGGCGGGAGTAATAATAATTACTCCTGGAAGGGTCACCCATGCCAGATAGGTCGAAGGTTAGGAGCCAGACGAAAGGTAGTCCACGCAGCGTCTGTTCCTCAGTGAGGCGGCTGCAATGGCGTCTGACCCCAGTGGGGCGGCCATTAAGTGATGGTGTCACGTTAAAAACACTATTGAGGAAGGCAACGGGAAACCACCTCAATTATCAGTCCCAAGAAAATATGATGGACGCAAAACAGAAATTGAGTCCTGGCAACTGCGGGACTCGGCCCAAGAGGCCGTGTGTCGTGCCCGGCAGCGGGGGAGGCAAGGCTTCCGCGGTCGTCATCCCACGAAATCCTTGCGGAGGAGAAATAACAGCAGCAGGACAGAAGATGCAGAAGAAGACGAAAGTAGTTAGAATAGGAACCTGGAACGTCAGGACAATGTTGAGGAGAGGCATATTAGAAAATATTAAGCGAGAGATGGAAAGAGGTAACATAGATGTTTTAGGCCTCTGCGAGGTGAGATGGAAGGATAGCGGGGATTACTGGAGTGACAATTATAGAGTAATATACAGCGGCGGGGACGAGAGCCAACGAAGGGTTGCCGTAATTTTAAATAAAGGGGTAGGAAGAAGCGTAATCAACATAGAGCAAGCGACTGATAGAATTTTACTCGTAGAGATTAAAGCAGAGCCGACGAACTTGGTCATTATTCAGGTATACATGCCACCGAGCAACCACAAGGAGGAAGAAGTCGATAGGATGTATGATGAGTTAGAGGATATCATCGCGAGTGTTCCTGCAGGGAAACATTTGATAGTGATGGGGGATTGGAATGCGACGGTAGGCGAAGGAAGAGATGGTGGTGAGGTGGGGGACTATGAATTAGGCACGAGTAATGAACGCGGGGAGAAAGCAATTGAATTCTGCAGGAGACAGGGGTTAGTCATCACTAACACATGGTTTAGACACCACAAAAGGCGTAGGTATACATGGAAAATGCCAGGTGACTCAGAAAGGTATCAGTTAGATTATATTATGGTTAGGCACAGGTTTAGGAACAGTGTGATAAATTCGCACAGTTTCCCAGGAGCGGATGCGGACTCTGACCACAATTTAGTTGTTATGAAATGTAATGTTCGTTTCAAGAAGATAAGGCAAGGGCGGCGGGCTAAAAAATGGAATTTAGAAGCAGTAAATGAATTAACGAGGAAGGAGTATCAGGAGGCTGTAGAGAAAATGATGGATGACGGTAAAGAACTGAGTACTATCGAAGAAAAATGGGAATGTATCAAGAAAGGGATATTGGAAGCCGCTAAAGACACTATAGGAACCGTTAACGGGAAAAGGATAAGGAAACCATGGGTAACGGATGAGATGATTGCAAAGATGGATGAGAGAAGAAGATGGAAAAATGTAAACACAGAGTTAGGCAAAATGAAGTACAAAGAGTTAAACAATAAATTGAGAAGGGCCACAAATAAAGCAAAAGAAGAATGGTGGAAAACGCAATGCGAGGATATGGAAAGTTTACAGAAGAAGGGTGAAATTGGTGCTCTATACAGCAAGGTTAAGTTATTATCGGGAAGTAAGAAGGCAAGATGTGTGCTAACAGTTAAAGATAAATGGGGTAAGATAATAGTTGAACCAGGAAAAATCCAAGAGAGATGGAAGGAATATATAGAAACACTGTATGGTAAAGAACTTAGGCCGACAAGGTTAGACATAGAAAAGGAACATGACGTAGAAGAAGATAGCTTAGGTCCAGGCATACTCGACGATGAAATAGAAAGGGCATTAAAGGAGATGAAAGCCAATAAGGCTGCGGGGCTGGACAATATTCCTGTAGAAATGTTGAAATGGTTAGGGAAAGGTGGGAAGAAGGCCATATATGGACTGATTCGTAGTATCTATGAGGAAGGAATCTGGCCGGAAGATTTTGTGAGATCGGTGTTAGTTCCTATTCCAAAAAAGGCAAACGCTTCGTCATGTGAGGATTACAGAACAATAAGTTTGATATCCCACGCAGCTAAAGTTATTCTCAGGATCATCAACAAAAGGATAGAGAGTAAGGCAAATGATTACTTAGGGGATGATCAGTTTGGGTTCAGGAAAGGAAGAGGTACGCGTGATGCCATTGCAGTAATGAGATCAATAGTCGAGAGGAATATAGAATACAATCAGGACGTTTTTGCCTGTTTTGTAGATTTCGAAAAAGCGTTTGATAGAGTGAATTGGGAAAAATTAATGCGTGTATTGCAGAAAATAGGAATGGATTGGAGGGACAGGAGACTGATCCGCAACCTGTACATGTCTCAGACTGCTCAGGTGCGAGTGGGGAACGGAGAGTCCGGATGGGCAGTGTTAGGAAGAGGTGTAAGGCAGGGTTGCCCATTGTCACCGGTACTGTTCAACGTATATGTAGAGGAAATGATTAAAGAGGCATGGGAAGAACTGGAGGTAGGAATGAAAGTCGGAGGGGAATTCGTAAAATCGGTTAGGTTTGCTGATGACCAAGCATTAGTTGCTCAGTCAGCCAAGGGGTTGCAAGCATTGTTGAGTGAATTGGAGGTTCAGTGCGATAAATATGGGATGAGAATAAATATTAATAAAACAAAGGTTATGCGATTTTCCAGAAAGAAAAAGGCTAAGCTAAATATTAAAATAGGCGGGGAAAAAATAGAGCAGGTAGAACAGTTTACATATCTCGGAAGTGTTTTGGACCAACACGGTCAAAGTGGTAGGGACGTAAGGAGAAGAATTGCGCTAGGCAAGGAGGCTTTCTCAAGGAGGAGGGAGTTGATGACGGGGACGTTGAGTAGGGATGTTAAGACAAGACTCGTAAAAACTCTGATATGGAGCGTAGCTATGTACGGCGCGGAAACGTGGTCGCTGAAGCAGGAGGATAGACGTAGATTGGAGGCTTTTGAAATGTGGGTGTGGAGAAGAATGGAAAAGGTGAAATGGACCGAAAGGAAAACAAATGAGGAAGTACTAGAAATGGTGGGGGAGGAGAGGGGTTTGTTGAGAGAAATCCTATGGAGGCAGAAAAAATGGATGAAGGGCGTATTGACCGGTAGTGAAATGTTGAAGAGGGTAATAGAGGGAAGAATGTTGGGCAAGCGAGGTAAGGGTAGGAACAGGATAGGGATGTTGGACGAGATGAAGGGAGGAAAGAAGTACACCGAGATGAAGAGGGACCTGATATAGATTAGTTTGCTAGGTGGGGAGTCACAAAATGTTTATTTGATAGTTGGGTCCATCCAAAAACCTACCTTAACCGGTAGATTACCTTAAAAAAAATATATATATATATATATATATTTATATTTATATATATATATACGAGTATATATATCGATGATGCGGAAGTACTCACGAGAGCAATATAACTTTTGGACGGCACAATAGGACACAGAATAAAACAGATAACAAGTAAAAGGACACTCACACTGTAGATGATTTAAGCTTTCGGCCTACTCCGAGGCCTTCTTCAGGTCAGACTCTGTCTGACCTGAAGAAGGCCTCGGAGTATATATATATATATATATATATATATATATATTCATTCACATTGAAATAGAGATAAGGAAAATGGTAGAGGAACACGCATAAAGGATTCGCCGTATGGCGGTATTTCGTGTTTGAATATACATATATATATATATATAATTATCCGCCTTCACCGGTATTCGAATCAGGATATCTCGGTCTTCGAGCCAGCTAAGCTTCCTATGTTACAAGTGCTCGTCGTCGTGCTGTATGTTCTGTATTTCGTCATAATATCTTTTTCCTTTAAAGCCCCTAAAACTTCAGAGTGTGAAAAGACGTTCGTTAGCTTAACTTTTTAAAAAAATTCGACCGAATATCGATTTGGGCTAGAATCCTGGGCGGGGCTAATGATTTTTACAATGTGGAATTGTTTAATTTTAATGAACTTTAGCGGATGGCTCAGTTAAAGTTACTGTCGTGGCATCTCCCGTAGTTATTTGAAAATACGATAGATACAACTTTCAAAATGTACAGATCTATATCTATTGCCCTGTTACCTGATAATGTAGAGATATAGATTTTCTCAAATACCCAGCCATCTGTCATACGTAGTAACTATTTAGTGAACTCATTTTAAGATTTTTGATCGACACATAAGGTAATGAAATTTTCCGCAAGCTTGAAAGTGTGATATTCATATCGGTATTGCTATTCCCTTCTGAGTTGTGAGAGACTATGTACTAGGGCAGATAAAATAAGGTATATCTGTGGTCATTCATGTGCGCTATCTGTGTAGGGTACGGTGACCAATAAGCTACCAATAACAGGTTTGAGGATTCAAATTCTGGCTCCTAGATTTTGTGTGTATGTAAATTTCGTGAGAAAGCGAATGGTGTCGCATTGAAATGAATTTTCCTCATCCCTTTCCTGAAAATGTAAATGTAACCCTTCTTACCATTTGGCTCAAGACGAGCTCTACCCTCACATATCAAAAGCAACCTGTGATCTGATTAGGATGAATAGAATTAGGATGCAGATTTAGGACCCTAACGGCTTATGGTTAAGAGATGTGGTTTTCGTAGCTTCTAAGAGAAATTGAAGGCTGGAAATTTGCGCAAAGAATGGTTTCAAGTCCGGTTCTAACTGATTTAGTGTCATGAATTTTTAAAATTCCATTTTCTCCGAAAGGCGTCATAGTTGCCAACTTCAAAAAGTTCATTTAGCACAACTTGATCTTTAGTTCAAACCTGTGGGTGGGTGAACCTGTGGAATATATATACAACGTAAAAAAAACACTCGTTGTAAAAGTGATAAAATTGATGCAGGAATATCATAATATTACTCTTAATATGGAATGCTCTCATAGAATTAGCAGGGGCACTCTCAATACCCAAATATGTATGTATCACTGGCTTCTGTACTGTACAGCACCTTTCTTAAACAACAGTTCCGAAGATATTTGCGGGTTAATCATGTTATTTTTTATATTATTTTACATTTTATCCCAAAATGTAAGGGTAACATTCTGAAATAAATTACGCGGAGATAAACACGACCTTGTGTCGGGGTCTCAGAGGGTGTTGAGTTTAGGCACACTCACTTCTCCGCAATCCCTGGCCATCTCACTGTGTACTCAAGATTAATCCTTCAAAATTATTCAATTTTGGGTGCAAATGATACGTCTGCTGTGGTTATTCAATTCATCTCACGTTCCTTTTAGTCTCTATCCCGCTTTTGGTGCTAGCCTATTAACCATAAACCCAGAAACTGTTCCCATTCCCGCGATTGCAGAAGCTTAGCTGCACACCTTTGTGCATGAGCTTTTCCCTGTGCTCGAAAGCATTTTAACGATGGAGATCATTATTGAAACCTCCGTCTTATCCCTCGCCACCACATTTGAGCAAAACGCTAGTGAACCATTACCGATTCTCACCCGCAACGTTAATTTTTTTCCGTACATACTTATTATGCTTTATGTTGTAACAGTTATATAATCTTATTATTCTTAAGTTCTCTCATGGGGAAAGTGATACAAGCATTCTTTTATGAATTCTAAACTATTATATGGCTTTATACAGACTGTTTGAAAAAGGTAAAAATTAAAAATCACTCTTTTCTCATATGACGTACGTAAGACAATCCGACGGCTTCTTGGTCACATTACCATAATAAAGAAGCTATATTTTCATTGAATTTTTCAATTTTTTTCTTTAATTTAGCTATTTAATCCTGCATTCACTATTTTTAATGATTGAAGATTGATAAATGACCATTGTAAAGTACGTGCTTTCTATAATGCAGTCATGAAATTCATTGGAGTATTTTTTTCCAAGCTGAAAGTTGTAATATATTTTAGGCTATATGAGAAAAGAATTTATTTTACATAAAATTTATTTGCATAGCATGATATATTTTATTTCTACCAATATGGCAAATAAAGTGGGGAAAATATGGAATAGAGGGCGATGACAAGTCGACACTATTTTTTCATTGTTTACGGATTATCAAATAAGTGGGTGGTCTGAAAAGTTCCGACCTAAAAAAGTTCAGAAAATTTCAGGAAAAAATGTCTTTTATCTTTTTTTAGTTTGGAAATTTTTCAGACCATCCTTGTAGATCCTCTCCAAAAACAGTCAAACTGACATGTAAATCGATAAACTAACGATAAAAAATTTGAAGACTAGTCGAAGTATTAAGGTGACTTACTCGGATGCCATTGTCTTTATTTTCCTAAATTAATATTTTCCAATTATATTATTCACCAGAAATCATCCTGTAACCACATTATATGATTCTCCAGTAACGCTCTGGTCTCGCAAAAATACCCCCTTAATGATTCACAATTTAAAAGACGTTCTTTTTCTAGTTCCACCGCATTCGAAATCGTTACTCACAGATTCATTAAGCAGGGAGATGATACAATGAATACAAGTAACCCAAAGCCGTACTCTTGGACAAATAAAATACTCATCGTTACTTATATCTCGGCTCCGACGAATTTTCATTATTCTTCTCTGAAGAGGCCTGCTTGGCAGGCGAAACACCTGGTGTCTTATAACTTCCAATCACCTCTCATTCAACATCTACAGGAAAGAAACCCACACCAACAATTACATACACGAATCTTCGTTCGATCATACAACGCACAAATTCGCCGCCTTCCACTCCCTAGTACATAGGCTCCTCAACGTACCTCTGTCCAAAGCGAATTTCCAAACAGAATTAAAGCACATAAAACACACTGCTGTCGTGAACGGCTACTCTGAACAGCTCATTGATAACATCTTAAAAAAACACAGGAACAATAAACATCTCCAAAATAACACTAAACTGAATAAACTAGATGACAAGAAATTCGTCAAACTACCTCACCACCCACAACTAACAAAATGCCTACCTGCTATCTTCAAAAAAAATTAAATACACACCCACGTTTGTCAGTCAAACCAAGCTGAAACACCTTTTAAAAAATCCCAAAGATCCTATTGAGACCCTAGACAAATCCGGAATCTACCAAATCTCCTGCCCACATTGTGATCTTTCTTATATCGGACAAACACGCAGAAACATTCGCACACGCTTCAAAGAACACACTGCTTGTTACAGGCTGGGAAACATTAACAAATCGTCAGTCGCCCAACATATGCACGATAACTCACACAACATCACAATTAAAGACCTACAGCTAATAAAACATGTGCCCAATCATTTACTCGACTGTTATGAAAGTCTTTACATACAAAAATCGGAAGGAAAACTCATAAACAGTGACAACGGTCCGATATCTTCGTCTCTTTTTTCCCTTTCCCTTCCTGAGTCATGACCTTCCCTTCACCTACGGTCATAAACGGCCCAGTCTAACCCACTCAATTCCCCCCCCCAACCCCCGCCCCGAGCCTCAAATCACCCATACATTGTATCTAACCTTGCACCCATACATTGTATCCCCCTTCCCATTCTTTCCCAATTATATCACCAACCCTTCCCCTCCCTCTCTCCTCCCCGGTTCCCCCCCCCCTACTCATCGTTACTTATATCTCGGCTCCGACGAATTTTCATTATTCTTCTCTGAAGAGGCCTGCTTGGCAGGCGAAACACCTGGTGTCTTATCCAAGAGTACGGCTTTGGGTTACTTGTATTCATTGCATTCATTCGGCCGTAGTACGTTCCCTTTTGCTTTATTAGGGAGATGATAAACCATTCTTGTTCTCGCTAGGTTCTCCCCTTTGCGGAAGTGTCTGACATAACTAGACGCTTATCTTCAATTTGTCTCCCTCAATAAAATCAATACCTAATTGCTGTGAATCATACATTGATGGAGGGGTGGACTTTCGATCAACCCAGTCGATCGATTATAATTAGATCGTCAGGGATTCAGGCGTCAAGATGCTTAAGGACCTTCCCTAAACTCCAATCTCCAGTCGTCTCACCCTTCTCTCATGCCCTCACTCATCGCCATGAGCTAAAGAAAATCCATTGAGGAGGGTGATGAATAAAATCACGGTACTGATCACCAGAACGATAAAAAACTCGAGGGAACAACGAGTAACTTTTTTTATCCTCCATCCGCGTTGGTTATCATTTTATTTTAGACCCTCGTGCAACTTTTTCGCTAGGTCAGAATTATTTTTTTCTTTCTTTTCCAAATCAGGAGATACACCGAGAGAGTTTCTCTCTTAATAAAGCCATCCTTTTTAGTTATAAAAATAAAATGAACCTCTATTTCCCAAGATTTCCTGTTGATAAGAGATTAAAACCAGCCCAAGATGTCGAGGAATCCCGGAGTCAAGGTCGAACCCCTGTAGCATAGAGATTAAATCATCGAATCTAATCAGAAGGTATCAGCTTTAATATTCCACTCAATTAATGAGAAAACAAAATTCCTAAATTAGTTTCAGTTTTTTTTTACCACGATATTGTATTTTTATGCGGCTTAGTTTTTTCAAAGCAATCCCAGGGAAGTCGCTAGAGGAATGGAAACATAATAGTTTAACAAGTTTAATACAGAGTTAATTTATTATTTCATAAATAATAAGTGCTTTTTTATCAGTAAATTTTGATTATATTCTTAGATAATCCATAATTAGCTAATCTAATTAGAAAAGCAATTAAGTTCTTAGAAAATAATGCATTTTGATCCAAATAGGTTGTATTTAGTCACCACCTCTTCACCTACACCTCAGTTTTAGGTTGAATGTTGTCATTTATCTAAGCAAATGAGTACGTGTATTTGTCATTAATAGATAAAACCTTTTAAGTAACGAAAAATCATTATTTTGGCCTTAGGCGCTTGCCAGTTTGATATTAATTTCAACATCTGTACATAATTTAAGCAACAGTAAGAACATAAGTAGCAACTTAACTTACCGTTTCGGTAAGTTACATGTTTTAGAGATGAACATCGTGTTCATTAACTATACCAAAGTGGTATTATGCCCTTTATTTTTTGTAATTACGTTTAACTTTGAAACGTTTAAATATTTACATCAATAATGCAGTTTTGAACTTGCTTATTGTTTTGACGCAGGAAGGCTTTTATGACAAATATGTTTTTCTTGTGACATTGAAGACATGTGTCGCCATATCAATGGAGTCGAGTGAATACATACCCGCTACCTGTCTCGTTTTAATGTGACGGCAAGCTGATGCACCATTTCTCTCGGGCGCACCACAACATATAGTCATTGATGTCTTAACTTCCCCTTTTGACTAGCAGTACGTTTTATAGAAAAATAATCTACCCGAACTAAAAAATTTCATAAAATAGTTCATTAAATTATGAATTCTCCCACTTTGGAACAAATTTTGACGTTTCCGGCTCGGCCAATTTCTCATGACTCTGTTCAAGTTTATTGTATCATTTCCTGAAAACTTTTACACCCTTAGAATTTAAAGTTAAACGCAGCCTCCTAAATGTTCTACTTAAAACTTCGCATCCGAAAAACCAGATCTTTACATGTAGTTTAGTACTTTTTTTCTTGGAATTCCCCAGTGCTCTGCGCCCTCCTACCGTCCTTTTGAGTAGAATCACCGCCAAACACTCACAAATTACCATCGTATTTTATTCCGCATTTGAGATAGGGGGAGGGCAAACTACAGTGTACCCGCGAGAGGGATAAAAATTGGTTCGTTACGGAATAACACCAAGCCTGTTTGCGATGGAGTGCTTGTTTGGCGTACATTGCCTCTTGCTGCTCACGGTTGGCGTTTTAACCTAAAGGTCGAACTCAACCAAAAGGATTCCTTTAGGGGTGAAGACGAAAAATGTTCTCAATCACACCTCTGTATGAGAATTAAAATTTCTAAGCGTCAAAAATGAATCAACTGCGTGTTGCGTGTGAAATTTATAACGAAAATTTGTGTAAATTTAATTGAGAAAAGTGCTAGCAGTTGGACGTGATTTAAGCGTCGAGGTATGAATATATCATCCTGGCACTACGATTGATTCCCTGGAGAGGAGTCAACTAAGCATTTTCAATCAATTAGAAAGTTTTTCAGGAAGATTTTTGCGGTAATGTACGCACATTAACATTTCAAAGCTAGCCTTTTAAGTACGTGCATATTAGCTTCCCACTACACATATTGAAGCTTAGCATTGAAAATGATTGTTGCGAATAAATAGTTACCCTTCTGTTCTAATTCTATTGTAATTGTTTGGAAGTATTCGTGTAAACAAATGTCCAGCAAGATTGAATAGGAGAGGAAACAGGATTGGGAGCAAAAACAGAATCACGGCTCAACCAAAAGTTAGGTTTCGTGGGTGAGGATAGAGCTCATCTAATACTAATTTCTGTAGGGGGTGTGAAATTTGCATATGTCAGGGTCTGACAGTACCTGGGCCAGTTTCCGTATTCACCGTGCCATGTGGTTTTCCAAGTAGATATAATAGTAATGCAACAATTTCAGAGAGTAAAAATCATTCGCCTTGACCGGGATTCGAACCCGGATCCCTCGATATCCGGCCGAGTGCTTTAACCACTTAAGCTATGATTCAATTAATTTTTATTCGGTTCAGTTCATACGTTACACAGCAAGTGTTTACATTGTACATAATAACAGCTTATAGATTTTGGTTACATAATAATATTTTCCTTATGAATATATGCATAAATATATTCATACACATATATATTCGAGACGTCCTCTTACACTCTGAAATTTTGGGGGCTTTAAAGGAACAAGATGTTATGACGAAATACCGTACACACAATGTCACAGGCATTCGTAGTCGTGCGCGACGCGCCACAGTCCATGATGTTAATAAAGCCAATTTCAAACACTTAGGCTGTTCATACCTTAGACAAATTTCAAGAAACTCTAAGAGTAACTAGAGGTCAAGGCGAATGATTTTTACTCTCTGAAATTGTTGCATTATAATGCACACATAGCGAGTGACTCCGTTAAAGTTACTCTTAGAGTTTCTTGAAATTAGATATAATAGCAAAAATAATAAATGCCTCTAGCTTGGGTGAAGCTGAGGGTGACCACGGAAGTCAACCAGATAGGGTGCCCTTCGATCCTTCCATCTTTTGTACTAACAAAACCCATTCACAAAGCATATCACGTAATAAAATTAAGCTCATTTGCAATACGCATACAGAAACGCTATTTTCGCTCCACGTTATGAAGACTGTCATAACGCTCGGATCAAGCAAAGTATTCTTAGTGATCTTCAGTCACGAGCGTGTATGACCCATCCGCACGCGGGATGTTTAGTGTTACCATTTCTATTTCATTTCATTACTTCTTCATATTCTTCATTCTTCTATATTCTTCATCAATCTAAAGTTTCGGATTTTTGAAATGTGAAGAATGAAGTCTTTACTAGACATGAATTGAATAGGCTGTCAGCGTTCTTCCAGCACCGCGAGTATGACGTGACTGACTGCAAGAATGGTTCAGTTTAATTGTATTCGCTCTCTTCCACATAAAAAATACCACGAGACTTGACCACATGAACATGTTGTCCATTCTTGTTGTCATTCAAAAATATGAGGTAAGTATTCAATCAAAAATATTTTTCTATTTTATATCTATATTTTGAATGACAACTAAAAAAAGTTGTCATTCAAAAATATAAGTCAAATATATATTTCAGACGGACTCAAAAATTTTAATTATGAAGGAAGCGCTCACTCTTGACAAATTCCAAATTATTGAAAAAGTTTGCCATCTCACCTTCCATCCATTTACCGCTTTCCTTCTACTTTTAGTATATTTATTAAATAAAAAATGTTTATTTTTCTGTTGAATAATCCTATTCAAAACGGAATAATCAAGGTATCACGTGCAATGCCATATCCTCTGAATGTGTCAGTTATTGAAATAATACGTTAGCTATAAATAAAAATATTTAATAGTCGTATGATCTCATCAGAATTTGTTATCCACTAATACCCAGACTTATCGCCTGCATCTTTAATTAGAGCGTAATAATTTAAATGCATTAAATATTCATGAGGGTAGCACCTTTTCTCAATGATAGCCCACAAATAATAAAACTTCTAACCTACAAATAAAAGATAACCGCTACTACCGGAGCGTTTTAAATAAACTTGTGCACTAACTCTCTCTCTCTCTAATAAACATGCTCTGCTCTGCTTATGCACGCGCATCTTGATTAAAATGGCATATACAATTACAATTACATATATGAACATACCTTTCTCTCTTTAAAATAGTGTACTTTGTCTACATGGCACTTTTTTTAGTGTTTCCCTGGACATTCGTCTAGTGGAGGTTCAGCAACTGCTGGCAGTTAGTTCCCCGTGATAAGTATCCCTTTATTTTGGTGCTTCTGTGCGTACTGTGTGACATGGGCACACTTGCTGAGGACGCGTATGCACAGAAAAGAGAAAGCTCTCCGGATTAATTTCGTTAAGTGCGAGTCACTGTCCGCTTTCAGTTGGTTTATTTTGTCGTACGATACGAAACCCGATTCCCTACACGCGACGATTGAACAATCGAGTGAATTGCAAATAGGAGTAGGGATTTAAGTTTTCTCTTACTAAATCAGAAATTATGCATCGGAATTTCTTGTTAAACGAAACAATAATGCATTCACAATATCTATGCGTACTTAACCATATGCTACCCTTTTTCGTAAAGCGATATTAAAATAACGTGTTGAATTCCTTTAGAGTTTTTGCAATGTAATATTTTTTCTAGAGCCTACTAAAATACAAAAAGAATGTTTTGTTTTGACTGTCAATGCTTTTGCTAAAACTGTATCACATGAAAACGAAAAAAAAATCGTAAATATATTTCTATTGCAGTCTGCTATATGGTTTCTTTGGTATTTTAAGCTGTTTTTTAAATGTTTATTATGTCATTTCCATCTGGAATATTAAAAAAAACTTAAATGGAATTTTTCATTGCACCTTTTAATTATTTTAAATAAACCTATATTTACAATAATGTATATTCTAAGTTGCCTAAGTATATTCTAAGTGCCGAACTCTAAAGAGTTCGGCACCTGAGGATTGTCAGTACACGTAACCAAAGTGAGGTTTAAAGGTGAATTGAAATTATACCTCAATGGTAGTAGGGCAAATGCTTTTTACTTGTTGTTATTTACCTATATGGTACAAGATACTCGTACCATTTGTGCATCAGCCAAAGTTTCTCTTATATGATAACTTTTCTACTTTTCCCTAAATAAATTTCTGTTGCTCAATATTAAAAGTTATGTAACAATAAATAGCTAAAATTCAATCGGATTTAAACGAATGGTCGTTGACAAATAAAGTATCCAAGTATAAATATTATTTGAAGTTATTTTTACTCCTCCAATTCGAACCTGCGTAGGAATGAATGAAATACTTCACGGGATACGGAATATTTGAAAAAATATGTATTTTTAACAAACGATTTGATGTAAATAATTCATACTGCGATTGAAATATCAAAAGAAATGAGCATTAAGAAGGGCTCGGCTGCCGAGAAAGTCAAACGAGAGTACCCACCTCCTGTGTAACGTAATGGAAAATTCCAAATCATGCAAGTAGCCATACTCTCTAATGAAGCCTCGTGAAGGAATAAATGAAGTAAGACCCCAGTTTGTAAGAAATACTAAAGCGTTACTTTAGTGGTAATTTGACATTGTAATATTGATTTAAATGAACTTTGTTACTTTTGCCATCTTACAAGCCCAGTTAAGTCATATTTAGTTCACCTTATCTCATTCCACTGCCCTTAAATTTTCCGATTCATAAATTGATAAATCATCTAACTTAATAGCATTTGACGATCCTTGTGGAAATTATGGACATCGATAGTTAAAATAAAAACTTTGCATTTACCATGATTTTATTCGCGTGAGGCACAACCGTTTCACTGATATGTTTCGACGGGTAAATTTGTTTACAAAAAAAGACCCCAGCGTACCCCTCAATCATTATTCACCCTCTCTTCCATCCTTTCCTTCTTCTCCTCGTCTCTCATAAGCGGTGATTTCTGCCAGTTGCATATGGTACATGAATATACTACAGTTTAGTGAAACATGTAGTCCACGTACCAATGAAACTGTCGATAATAACAAATTAATTTTAATTGCAAATATCCATGTCATTCCTCCGAATATATCGCCTTTCCTTCCTTTTAAGCCTATTCATAATATCCAATACTAGCCTCTCTAACTCATAACACATCAATCCCCCCAATTTTTCTTTTCTAGTTTCGTACATACATGGGACGAAAAATACATAAAGCATATTTAAATAAAGGCTAGTGGGAAAACCATTATCGTTTCTATTAGATATTAGCCTGAAGACCGGTAAATGTTATATTTTCATGAATAACGAATCTCAGTTTGAAACCTGTGGCGGATGGCGACTAAAGTGATCTCATTCATTCATGGCCTACGTGATGAGGCATGCTATCTTTACGCAAATAAACATATTCTGCACCAAGCAAAATTGGAACATGCAATATTCAATACTCTACGAAAGAGCAATTAAAGGGGTCGGGACACGTGAATTCTTTATGAAGGTCACTTCTCCTCACATTTCAACCCATGGCGTACAGTTTTCCAATTGCACGTCGTTCTGGTGAAAGAGATAGATGTTCGGAATCACGTAGTCGCGAGAGGAGCCTTGCAAATCTCTCGCAGGATTTGATATTCTCATTCAATCCACATCTTCACGAGGTATTTTCACCGACAGTAGGTTTTCTAATGTTGTTTTACTGAAACCCCGGGAAACATTGATCAAGTGAACGATAGCAAAATTTTAATCATCAATCCACCATTGTCCGTGGACGTTGCCTCCCAAATGTGCAAGTTACAAGCATTAAAAATAACGTAGATGCTTCACCTCGTAGAAATCCTTCGCTTTGATTGAGGTTAATTTTTTAACCATAACATTCATGAATGATCAATACGCATCAGCAGATGACACCGTTAAAGTGACTATCACGGCACTTACCTTGGTTCTTTGAATTTAAAATACGACTATAGCAATGCTACTTATTATTTATTAGTACCATATCAGAAGTTTGAATTCGATTATGTGAAAAGAGGTGGCTTTGGAAAGCATGAAGTGCCTACTATTTCAGCTACCTACATGAACGCACGGTATGTGATTCCATGCTCATCAATGTTGATTGAGTTTTGAATGACACCCTCACCCTTTTTGTAACCATGACTATGAGGAAAAATAAAATGTATGTTTATCTTTTTGGGAATTAAATATATGGAACTTGTAGAAAGGTATTGCATTTCGTTGTAAGCAGTCTGTGTATTACGCATAATTACTTATGGATAACAATATAGAGGATTTTGAAAAGAAATCCAATCTGTTATCACAGAAATGCGGGTCGCGGTGGTCTAGCGGGTAGAGCGTTGGACTACTGACCGGAGGGTCCCGGGTTCGATTCCCGGGCAAGGCACTTTGGGCACCTGCTGTTTTCCTGGGAAACCATAACCGGCACAGGGAAAGGAACTGGCCCCCCTACCCTGATGTGTGAATATTCACACGCCGTTGGGCTTGGTACACGGGTGAGCTCTACCATCACCTACTAAACCGACCTTCGGGTTGATTACTGTGTTTATGGTTTTTATCACAGAAATGGACACGTTTAAGTTTTCTGCGTACGATTTGTTACTTAATTTAAGTAGTTTCAGTTGCATCTGTATGTATTCATGAATCCCTTGCATCGTTAGTGGATATAAACACAGTTAAAAGACACGTAAGCTCAATATTTATCTTGATAAAAAATATATTTTTTGTAAAACCAAATTATTGAGCAATAAGAGAGAACGAACTATTCCAATAAAAAGTAGATAAAACTCTAATTAAATCATGATTGTAAATTTTTTTGTAAAAATTTATCATTTTTAAATTTAAATTTGGCTAACGTAACTTTTATTCCTGGGAATATATGGGAGCCATAACGCCTAATATAGCTATTTCATGATGATTGAATGGTTACAAGATATCCTGTGCGGCAGTTTTCACATTTGATTGGAGCATATACTAACGATTTCGTGTTTGGTGAGTAGCCAACTTTTTTATGCAGGTTGGGAGATATTTGTTTGATTGCTTGTACCTATGGGTCAAATGTATTTCTTAAAAATGTGTCAGCAGTTTTTTGTTGCAAATTATATGATGAATTGTTGTGATGTCCCTTTCTGTTTTTTGGATTTATTATTTTAATTCCTAAAATAATGGTGCAACACTGAATCAAAGCAACAAGCGCATTTCATTCAACTATAGCCCGTTTTGGATGCGCTTTCACTCAACATCCTTATTCATGCTAAATACGACATCTGAATGCCGTCATCGCCCAGATCTACCACTCACCCATGAACGTAGATCGAGGTAATGTTCGTATAAATAATATATTTCACAAGTTTCCTTTTTAATAAGTAGTTAAATTGGTAAAAAGCATTAAAAATGAATGTTTTCTCGTGAATTGTCAAGTGTGATATTGCTTGTATGACGATAAAATGAGAAAGTTATTTAGTACCTTAAGAGTCGAAATACTACTTTTATGTTAATAACATTGGATGGCCAAGTTTTGCTAAATAGAAAGATGCAGGGGGTACATTTTACTCTCCATAAATCAATTGTATTTCATGCCATTTACAATGAGCTAAATGAATTGAAGAGGGACTTGTTGTAGAGTATGATGTTGAGTTGCGTTTTTTTTGGAGAGACAAGATATATATTTTGAGACTGTGTCCATCCAAAACCTACCTTAAATGGTATATTACCAATAAAAACAAATAATCAGAAATCAATGTCTGGTACTGATATACGTTTATTAGTTCCCTGAAAAAGTATACCGTGATAATTCTTCTAATAAAATTCATACTCCAGTTCTGTATTTAGTTTTTCAAAATTCTATCTCTCCCTGTCCCTCATCTGAGTACGACTACATCTACATGCATATAGTACCCCGTAAACCGTCGCAAGGGTGGGACTACGATTCACTCCATTCCACCGAAATGCGTTCCCCGGTTGCCCGTTTTCAGAATGTAATTTACAAGAACTGCTCGCTTAATAGTGTAGAATGCGTACGGAACAGCAACACATAAGAATGAGAGCAGTCAAAATTGTCTGATATTGATTAAATGTGTCTATATTGCAAATTCAACACCGACAGTATTTGCCACGCAATATCCTATACTGTTATCATTTGACAATTTTTGCAAACGAGAGATTGGAGGCAGTAAACCCCTCCATTCCACATCCACCATCCCGAGCTGTCACATGTGATACAACTCTAATGTGTGCAATCGCCGTTAAATGAGTGACGTGAGGGGTAACCTTATCGATTCCCGGGCTCTGTAAAATCAAGGAAAATAGGATGAAATTCAGATGGTGACTAGGAAGAAGGAAGAACTCGGAAATATCCTCCCTGCCCCTCTCTTTGTTCCAGCCACCACCTATTGCTTTCTGAACCACCCCCTCCCCTTCTTCCATCGAATCCTCTCCCCTCCCTTTCCCACCCCTCTCCTATTTCCTGGGTGACACCTGTTGGAGCGTAGGTCCTCTGCCCTCCCACCCCCTTTGGTCCCCTCACCCGTTCCCAACCCCCTCCAACCGTGGAACTCTCCCAACCCTTATTCTCTTCCCCGTTCCCTCGGTTTTTCGGCCCGAATTCATTGAGGGATCGGCTCGGGCGCATCTCTTTCATGACGGGGTGAGACTCACAGCGTTCCGCAATGCCAAAGCTCGTTTTCGAGCGTTAGACCTATCTGTGTTATCTCCGTCTGGGTATTGAGAGGGAATGGGAGAGAACCGAAGGGTTTTAAGGATTTAATTTAAAATAGGACTCGTAAAATATAATTGTCAACGTGCTCATATAAACAACAGGTAGGAAAGTATAATACGTAATTTTTGTCTTTCCAGTGTACTTGAGATTTACGTTCAACACTTGGCGTCAATAAAATATTTCGAGTTCGGAAATTTAAATACCTATCTATATGTGTTATCACTTGATTTTGGAATAAAAATTTGACAACACGATAGCAAATGGGACGGTGGGACTAAGGAGCATAATAATAGAGAAGAAAAGGAAATCGTGTAAGTTTAGGATTAGTTATTTATAAATAGTTATTCAGAAACGGACGTTAAGTGTACAGTGTAATAATTGTATAGGTATTTTGTTAGTAGTGAATAATAAAATAAAAGTGATTGTCTTTTTCAGTGCATTTTTTTGTAAAAAATGGATGCTTATGTTAATTTAAATTTATTTTGGGGGAGGAGGCATATTTGCCATTAATACTCTCCACTCAGTATTTTAATCATTCATATTGTTAATTAAGTCATAAACGATGGTTCATTGATTTGGCAGTTTTGATTTTTTTGTGTCTATGCATATATCGCATAAAACCACACATTGCATATAGTCTACGAATAGAACAATTGCATTAACGTAAAATTATATTCTACGGAACTCGCTGGTGGTCACCTTGTGTGATGGGAGGCTGGGGTGTCGCTTCCGTCACTTTTGTGGTCTAAAATAGTCTAACGATTAGAATTGTGCGATATTCATTTTCAATATTGATCGTTGATATGAAAATACATAAAGTTTTGGGAACGATTGACGACAGGACGATAATTTTTGGGTACTGCTACTACGACAATTAATATTGACCCTTTATGTATCGATTTCTTAAATTCTTTATTTCTACCTAATTATTTGAGAAAACTAACGTCATAAGGTTGATGTTTTTGCATATCGCTTAAACCTAACTATGAGTGAAATTATTGGTAATAAAGCTTATGGGTCGTTCGCTTGGCTTCGGGGGAGGCGGATTGACTTATATGCCTGGTAATCAAGAGATTTGATTCCCACCTAGGCAGTTTTTCCTGAGAAAACCTACCTTTTGGAATAATGTTATCATTGCAAATCATATTTAAATATAAAAATAAAAAGAGACGTTTCAGGCGTGATATGATGGAATAGCATGATTAATTAAAATTAGCAATTCTCCACAAAATAAAATTTATTAATACGACCGGTTTCAATGCAACTGCATCATCTTCTACGACTATATGACTGTTACCAGAAGATGATGTAGTTACATTGAAACCGGTCGTATTAATAAATTTTATTTTTGTGGAAAATTGCTAATTTTAATTAATATTTCAGTATAATTAATTTATTTACAGTTAATAAGAAATGATTTGCTTTTCCGATAATTTTTCGTCACAAGAAGATGAGTCCACGGAAACCTTGATCATGATAGCAGTGGCTGAACTTGGCTTGTATTTTGATCGCGACTGCTTAAACAATTCCATATACCTGTAATCATTTTCCTATACTTGAAACTTCTTTTATTGATACATCATATAAGTAAACGTGAAAAACGAGTATTTCCGAGGAGTGTATCGACGTTATTTTTATCCCATACTTTAATAAATTCCGCTTGGGAAATATAATATATATATTATTTCGGTTCCCCTTCTCCATTAACTTGACCAAAAATTAATTTGACCTATGATATGCCTTTTAATGTAATTAACTCCAGAGGAAATGCTGTTGTACAAATTTAAAAAATATAACTACATTAATAAATACAATAGACTGAGTAGACATTGAGAAATGTAACAGTCTTTCTTTAACCTTGAAGAGAAGACTGGAGTGACATGATTACACAGGCCAACAGTGTTTTTGGTGCCGGAGCTTTTAATGTTGATTTAAAGAACAATTGGGGAGCTGAATCCAATTATGACACTAGTTTTTTCCTATCAGCTATAGTTTTCAAGATATAGATATGTTGTTACTTACGTAAAAAAATCTTCTACATGATGATATGGGAATATTATATTAATAATTATCTCATTGACCTACAATATAGAATAATACATAAAACTTATTGACAGTTTATTGAAAATAAAAGGAACACCGCAGAGTGGTTATAAATTAGTATACTTATAGATATATTTAACTTTGAAAATTATTTTCCGGAATATATCAAATATTACAACAACTAATCGTAAGATGTCCCATATCTAAAAAAGTAGAGCTGTTAAATAAAAACGGATTTCATATTTGGATTCAGCTCTACAAATATAGTTAAAATCATCACAAAGATTCCCGGCACCAAAAAAAAATTTTTTTTGTAGGCCTGTGTTATCTGTGGAGGTAAAGGATTAAATAAACAAAAGAATAAGAGTAGTACATAGTTGTAATATAGTAAATAATTTTGGCATTTTTTTATTGGAGATGTGAAAATTGTCCGAAATTAGATTAATAAAAAGCGTTGTCATGGAAAGGATTTTTAAGCATTATCAATGAATGTGTCTGTGACATTAATTTTGATGTAACAGTTTAAAGATTTATTTTATTATTGCAATGCCTGAATGATGAGTCGCCGGAAAAATTGGCGCACATACTATTTTAGCCGTCACTATATATAATGCCACAGCCAATAGTATTTACGATATTTAAAAGGAGCCATGTTAAACTCTTCAACTGACGAAATAAATTGGAAACTAAAGGTAAATTTGCTAGAAAATTTGAGGGTTAGAGCTTTTAATAATTTTTTTAACGACTTACTGAAATTTTTTGAATTCCTAATTTCGGACGGTAACCGATATTGTGATATTAAATAACGGAATTATGGTTCTGGAGATTTTTCATATACTGATGTCACAAATGTCATCTTTTCTCGGATAAACTTTAAAGTCACACGCCATGGAATATTGAAGGTGGTAAAATAATCAAGAACGAAATTATGACGGCTGCCTCGGCAATAAATTGAATCTCATTTTCATGCCTACATTTATTACCTGATATAGGTTCTATCTTAAACAATAAAATCCAAGTAATCTCGCTTTTCGCCATTTCGGTCACTAATTAATGCGCTTTCGTCCATTTAGCAAATGAATCTAATAGTTGCATAATAAATTTCATCAGTTAGCCTCCTGATCGTTATAGTGTTTCATTTTATAATATTATTTTGAAATGCACTGCCACACATTACTAGTCTACGAGGATGCCTTCATAATTAATATAATGAATTCACCACACTCGCTCTTAATTATTATTTAGCTGCTGAATCCTCATCCCACTCCGTATTTAATCTTGCGAGTTCCATTCGGTGAAAATGGAAACGAGCCGTGAGCGTTCGAAAAATAATTTATTTTTAAGGTTCTCTCTTAATCATTCCCATGTGCATCTACTACATACTATTCAACCCTCAAATTTGGGGCGTTCACTCTGAAATCTACAGTAACTTCAGGTATTGGAGGTTTTAGCTAGTTTTTCCACGTTTCGTTGGGTTTATAGCGTCACTGAGAAGCAATAGGGCACAGATACATAGGATAAGACCCATCATATATCCCAGTGACTCTGCTTCCATTCACTCTTCTGGCGAGTTTTGAACTATTTCCCTTAGGATTGGCACGCGACATCCAAATAAATTACTAGTGTTGTCTGTCGCCATTAGCGATGACTAGAAATCTTTCACTGACTCAATTTACATCAGCATCAATACCCTGCGAGCCACCAAAAAGGTGGTTGGAAGGAGGTGAAGCGCCAGGAGGAGGGGGTAAGGAACGAGGTGAAGCGCCAGGAGGCAAGGGTAAGGAATGAGGTGGTTGGGGTTTTTCAAATTGGTGGGGAAGGTGGGAGGAACCTATTAAAAAATATTAACAATGGTTTCCTAATTCTGGGCGAGCTTTTGGTCAAATTCCGATCAATTAATTCACTGATCATGTATAATTCTGGATTTTGACTAAGGCATAGAGAGCACGAAACATTTTAGTAGTCACAAATGTTTCCTTTCACGAGAACGTCTTGTAACAAGTTATTTATTCTCGCATTCACATGGTTAAAGGAACTAGTTAATATTAATTAGATTCCCTACATTACACGCTCTCGAGTCTACCAGTTGGTTGAAATTATCGTAGCTATAATGCCTTCCTATAAATACTTAGTAGTTCAAAAAGTCATACTTCAAGTTAATGTAACTGAGTGTTCGATGCCACCCAACAAGTACGAAATGTTCTCCTATGTTCTCACTTAGATGTAATCCACTCAATCAGAGTGGATTTTTAATGGGCTAACCTGACGAGAGCATGAAATAGTTCATATTTCCGTGAAATTTGTTTTACACTCTGGAACACCTAAGAATCTGATGTAGGGTTTTTGATGGCAAAACACTTATTGGAATATTTCTGAAGTGTTATTCCATTTTTATGTTGTTAACACGGTGATTCGGGTGCCAACGGTACTTGCCTAAAAAAACTAAAATATTCCGTCTTGCAAATTTCCTATTTTTATCCTCCCCTTTTATTTGATATTATATATTTCAAAAATCAATTTCATTAACTAAAGTTAAATTTCAAAAATGTGTTTAAAACCTGCGTTGAAAATTCAAAGCTAGCAGCTATTTATCAGAATTGTTTTGATAGTATTTTAATGCAGAGTAGCGTTCGTGGAGATTATTTTTCCATGACATTTTAACTTCCATCCAACATGATTAAATTCCACCAAGTTAGGTACACCACTTATAATTGAAATCGGACTAAAAGTCCAGAGCTGATGAATTTTATGAAACTATCGATGTAACGTATTCATTTCGCTCTTCTTTAAAAAATAAATGCAAAGAATAATTAAAAATATATCCTTTAAATTTGGCGTTTTAAATCATTTTAGATGGTAAATTATTTAACAAAATGCTGGAAAATATACATCTATAACCTAAGTGTCAATTCTCGCGAAAAAAAAGGTAAACCCTAAGGTAAAAGGTGATGAGTGATTTTTCATTTTAAATCATGTTTTCTTCTAATTCCTTTTTCAAATTTATTGTTTGGTACGTGTTCTGCTGTTGTTTTGAAGCATTATACTTATATACCACCTTTTTAGTTTTTAGGTATATAAGAGAGAAACGGTAAATGACCAGAATTACGAATATTTGACGGGTGTAGCGGATATGATCTGATGTCATGTTGTGCTATATGAAAATAGTGATTGATTGCACTCGTCATTAACTGAATCTAAAGCAAAGGACTTTTTCGTCAATATCTGTTTTTATGACAAATCATGGGCATGGATTTGTTTGACTGACTGCATCAGGGGTGCATGATGTACCTAGTCATTCAACCAAAAAGTGAAGAAACACGCGTACAATTCATAAAGCATCGCACTATTTTTTTCTGAGCACAATATATACTTTCGTCTATAGCTATACCTAACATGCTCAGGCTGTGTAGTGCATCAAATACTGATATCAACCGATTTCCCAAGTGATACGCTTGCAGAAGGATAAGTAAGGCCTAAAACGAATATTAGATGCTTGTGTATTAGTATTCCTACGCATCAGAGAAATCTTATGGTGGAGTATAAAATTGGAAAGAACTAAAGCCTCTCAAGTGGCCTACAAATGTTAAGTTATTTTGAAGATTATTACATATTCTTAAATATTCAACATAAATACAATGATAAAAAGTTTTCTGGCAGTGTTAGGTAAAACACTATTTTATTATACGTAAGTCGTTAACTTTGTTACCCGCATAAATTGTTGCTAATTTAGAACTACTTAAAAAATTATGCAAACTTGCGAGTAATATGGACATTATTTTCATTAATTTATGTGTTGTTTCCTTTGGGAAATGAATAGTGATGTAAATTTTTCAATTTTTTCGATAAAAAAATCGATATTTCACTAATAGAAAACTCATGAAATGGCGAGTGGTTCATAAATTCATGAAATCAATGTGCGAATTATAAATTATGTTCAAAAAGATGATGAACAAAGCGAAATATCAGTCAGTTGGGGATAACGTTGATTCAAAGACTAAATCACGGATTAAAAAAGTTTATTTACGCCAAAAACGAGTTTTCATTTCCTGAATTGTATCCAAAAACGTATGTGAGGGTTGTTTTCGTGGGACCGCCTGTGCTATTGAAATTGGAATTAAAACCCGAAACTGCGTAATATGATGAGTCCGTGTCCAATAATTATAACGGCTGAAAGGCAAAAATCTCCCTTGGTGTAAGAATCTTGCATCTTGGGGAATGTTGCCAAGCGATGAATCATGAGACGGATATGCTATGGCAGTCTGTTCCTTGGTTATGTCCTTGAAGCGGAAGATGAGGGCGGAGTTGAACTCTGGAGAGGGATCGGTTCAAGAAGGAATAGAGGCGCGTGGGTGTTGAGATTCTGAGATGAGGTCAGCGACCGCTGATTTGTCAAAATTGCCATCTTGGTCATTTTTCAAGTCCTATATTCTCCTTTGAAGGTGGAATGTCGTCTAATGTGAGGCCTTTTGTGTAGATAAACTTCCTCGGACTGTTCAAACTATTTCGTAAATTCCACTTATTTTTGACTGATGTTAACTTCCGAATATTTTCTGTGTGGGAACTTATTTCAAAGCGTTTGAATTCGTGCATGAAACGACTTGGAAGTAGCGCACATATTCAGTTATTTGTTATTCTCGGCTCCAAAATAAATGCGCCTTTTCATCATAATTTATGACATTCTATTTAGTCTTATCTGCCGTAGCTTGCTTACCCAAAGCACCCTTTCTGATATCCCTCCCCATACAATGATACGTTTACGCTAAATATAACCTACCTGTGGATTTAAGTGGTGTTTTGAAGGATTTTACTGTTCGAGGTATTCGTAATGTCGGGAATATCTCAGAAATTTATTGTTTCGTTTTTGTTTCATGGAACGGTATGCTATATTTTGTTCTCCCTTGGTATATATTCTTGCTTAAGTTTATTTCACCTCGAGAGTGAATTCATCCTGCGAAAATAGCAGCTTAATAATACTCAAATTCATGAGATGACATTAGTCTAGAGGAACACCGTGTATTTTGAGTGATTGGATCGGTGCGTTGAGTTTTGATACGGTTTAGGTTTCGAGTGGCTAATGAGGTAGACTTCCCACTCACAGAAAAGAACAAAAATCATATTGCATATTGGTCACAGTTCTATCTTTTCAATAAGCTAATTTTCAGATTAATTACTCAAACAGAAAGTACCCATTTTAACACTCACCCCTAAACTTCGGTTATTCCAGAACTAATCTACTTTCATCGATTTTTATAGGGTTTCCTGATTACTTTCCGGATGTAAGCGACAAGCAATGCTACACAAACCTTATCAAAAGAATATTCAAACGCAAGTATAAATAAATTCTCATATACGAATTAATTTAAAACGTTAATTATATTGAGTGTAGATTGGACAACATTAATATCTAAATCAAGTTATAATATATATCTTGATTAAAACTATAAACTAAATTAGTATAAGCTAATATAGTAATAAAAACGAATAGTAATTATAAATGAAAACATAACTAATAAAAATAGATATCTATATAAATCTTTCTAAATCCTCTAGCTGTATCGTCGCACTACACAAAATAAGGCTAATCAAATAATTAAATCTTTAGAGGCTATCATGATTAGAGGAATTAGAAAGATTTAGATAGAAATTTATTTTTAGTTAAAGATAAGTATCTATTTATTAATAGATTTTGAGATCTATAACTTGATTTAATGATTAATTCCGTGCAATATAAAGATGATGTTATCAAAATTGAAAATTAATTCAACTCGGAGGTATAACTTAATGAATATCCCTGGGAGTATTTTGTCTTTCTAAAGGACTTCCTTGTATATTGCGATTTGATGCCTTTTGAAATAAAAATAATGAAACCGTAATCCTGAAGAAATCGCCAGGCGTCGGACTAATTATCTCATTTTCCACTCCGAGGAAGGAAATGGAGAAAAGCATACTGGAGACTCCCATCCTGCCTTCCAAAAGTCAGTGGGGTCTTGCTTTCAGTCTTTACATACACGTATCCTGTGCTTTAACAAGATTATTTACACCCTCACTGTTTGCACTACCCCTTGTTACGTTTATTTCCTTACATTGGCGGGGATGAGGGGGAGAAAAGCGATGGAAAAACAGTGTGCGTGACCTCTTATCCGCGACAGGTTGAAGGACTCCGGAGCAGAGATTTATCCTTCCACTTCCATCTCATTCCATCGACCGACAACTGCTCACCTTTCACCTCGTTTTATTCCCAACCCAAATACTCACCCTTCTCACCTTCCTCACTTACCCTCTTCCCAATATTTAAATTTAATGTGTGTGCATACTCTTCGATGCGCACTTAAGCGAAACCTCCGTTGCAAGCATGTCCTCATTTCAAGACAATCACTTGTACAACACCGTGGCTTTCCAAATGGTAAGAAAACGTTCAACTAATGTCTCCTGTGCCTACCTACTCATGTTATCCCATTTCTCTCTTTCTTTGTTTTTCCTGGAAATATGCGTAAAACATTTCTCAAGTAATGCGATCGTGAAGTTTCCTTCAGAGGAGTGGTTCCCACAGTCGAGGAAAAAACATCAGCTCTCTCTCGCATTATGAAACAACTGGAATCCCTGCTGCGGTGTGCTCTTTTTTCTCCTCGTCATTATTACGGAGCAAGTCGTGAAAAAACGATAGTGGAATTGCATCGCTAATGTAACCTAGTTTTGTTTACCGCCGGTGCCTTGCGTATGTTACCGAAGTTATGGTTTCGTTCTCATGGGAATTCCTTTACTGGAGTATCGTTGTGCATAAAGTCGTTGACGATTTTAATTCAACATGGCAGATACTCGATAGTGAACTTATGGAAAATAATGTTTTGGTATTCATTATTATTGACAAATTATTATAATTAATTGAAAAATAAGCTACAATCTACTAAAAGGAAATATCTATCTGGGGTTAGAGTCTTGCGGACATTAGATTAAGCAGCATTAGTCATTAGATAAGTACGTTCTCATTACTGATACTGTAAATATGTGAGATGATTATTATAAGCTTAAATATTTGACGTATCCTTCAAAGCTTACTAAGTGATTAAGTTAGACCACTTTAATGATAAAACATTATGCGGCATTTCCAATCGATGAATTTCTATAGTGAAGCATGACTTTAATATTAGCATATTTTTAAATTCGTTAATGAGTAATGGATGGACTTTTAAATTAAATTTATATTTGGAAAGGACTAAGTTCCGAAATAAGATACAATAAATTGGAATTACAAAGAGCGTTGCAATTATCTTATCATAACTTACGAGGTGGCTCCATGAAGTTACTTAGGACACCGTTTTCCATTCAACAACTACACGGCTAATGCCATGCATTATCCATAAAAATACATGATTTTAGAACAATAATAATTTATAAAATTATGTTATTCACTGAAGTATTTTTAATTTAAAATTAGTTGAAAAAAGTGCAATAGAATTTCTTTTATAGAGAATTACTGCAATATTAGGCGAACAGTGACATTCGTATGATCATAATCCAAACATGTAGGTGTTTTAATGAAAAAACAATTCTTTTAACCAAACATAGCCTTTAAAATGCACCGCGAGCGGGATTTGACCAAATTTTCCCTCAAAAATATTTTGGTTAAACAAAAAGAAAAATCGCATTTCTTTGGTGAATTTTGTTTGCATTTACTAAATTTGGCGGAATTTAGTCCAAATGCGAACACATAGTAATTTTTTTACCTTTACGTGCTGAAACTTGGATGCTGTGTTGATTTTCTGCCAGACTATTATATTTTAGACGCTCCTGCAGTTACCAGTTATCCCGGATTAGAAAACGAGTTTCGAAACTGGAGTATACGAAATGCTTTGTATGCTGCATTGATCTGACTCACATTCATTTTTATATCATGTGATGGGTGAAATCTTAAAAAAAAATGTGAAGAGTTTATTCAACATCAATGGTAAAGTTGACAATGCCAGTCGTCAAAGTCAATAAAAATGAAGTCATTTACTAGACGTCTTTAAACCTCATATTTGTCTCAGCATTCATTCAACCAAGAAAAATTATCAAACTACGGCAGTACATTTGATTGTCACGTTAAAACATCGGCAATTATTGTGGTCTAACTAAAAAGTATTAATCGTGAACTTATTTAGAATTAGATTACCAGATTATTTGTATAGTATTAGAAATAATTACTAATTTTATTTGTACCCGAATGAAAGATTTATGTAGATATGTCAGTTCTTTTCCCCCCGAAACTGTCTTCCTCTTTCTCGCTACGGCATTTCCTATTTTATTGAATTGGACATTTATTTACGTGTATTTTCTTCATTTACCTACAGAGAAAAGGTATAAATAATAGAGGAACATCACCAACCTCATTTTACTTCATAAAACATTTGTATAAATCTTGCAAGATCCAACAGACCCAGTCAGTTTGTAAATCGTACAAGAAAACTCACGTCTGGAAACATGAATTATCACCTTGTTAAAAATTTACAGTGCATATAATGTTACTTTTCAAAATGTTATCACTTGAAACCTTTATTTTTCTAGCCTTCGCAATTCTGATTTGCATTAGTTTTATATATATGAGGTTCCATATGTATCCTATCAATCAAATTCGAGGCCCAACACGGAACTTCGAAGCATTATTTGACGTAAAATATATCAAAAAACATTTCCCTCGCAATACCACGCAGCTATAAATCAACTGTAATCTCAGGTTCTTTATTTGTTTCCTTCCATCCCAATGTTACACTACATGATAATACACACCTCATTTCAAGGAAAACCCACTTTGCTCCCTTATCAGCGCTAATATTAGGTATCATGAAGATTGGAGAGTAAAATCTAAGTGCCACGAAAAGAAGATGTGTAAGCTGGACGCAATGGAAATTCATTATTATTTTCTCCAAACACAGTCCAGGGGAAATAGCGAAAGTATTAATTTGACACATTTCGTATTAAGGACCCAAAAAAATGACGGTATGTCCGCATTCGTCTAAATATATTTTACTGATATTTTATGGGTTCAAAAACTCCAAAAGTATAAGTTTAAGAAATATGTGTTTAACATTTTCATGGCTGAGAATAAGTGATTTGGAGAAAATCATTTCACCAAAAAATTAAATTTATATGCTCATAGAGATGCTCTAATAATACTTTCAAAGTTAATACGAGAGGAAATAAACAATTTCGGGTGAAACTATTTTAGACACATTTTCCTTGAATGAATGGTTTTCGAAATACAAGATAGGTTTACTTTCCCAAATATACGTATTAGGTATTATAAATTCGATGTATATTTTACAATGTTTCCACTTTATCTTGGGATTAATTAATACTTAGTACCATAAATAGAGTAGGTGTGTAGAGATTTGGTGTGTAATTATGTAGAATATCTATTTTAACTTAACTTTCGCGTTTACGCGTGACCATATTTATTTAAAATTTTTCCTAGTTTCTCATTCAAGAAACAATAATTTATTAAACTGGAATTACAATTATGGAACGTTTAAATAAACTTCAAATATGATGTTAATTGTTTTATTGCAAATTCATTATATCCAGCATTCTTTTTCGCTCTTTTCCAATTTCTCCCAAAAACCTCTATTTTCCACCTCTTTTCCTTCGCTTTAACTTTTTCCATTCTTCTTATTACCATTTTCATTGATATATTTTTAAGTAAGTTGTTACACAACTTCAAGTATTTAGCTGTATTTCTATAACTAGACTCTGCTTTGTATAGGTTTAGATATTTATAGCTTTAACTACGTATTCAGTTTTTCATTATTGTGCTGATATACTTGCAAATTTTTTATGTAAATTATCAGAGCTACTCCGGTCATTTTCTTTGCTCTCTGTCTCTGCCATTGAAACCTTTCCCAAAGTAAGCTACCAGATTCCATTCCCTGAACCCAATCTTACCTATGAGACAGCCTTTGGGAATTACAAACATTTTCTTTAACTTATGTTCCAGATTCCATTGAACCAGACAACTCCATTCCACGCTGAACCTCTCTACCACTGCCCTATCCTTACTTCCTTATTTTCGGTAACATGACGAAAATAAAATACTCTCCTTTCGTACAAAAGTTACTGCAATCGAATAAAAAGGGTCATACAGTTATTATCCGGCATGACAGAGGCTATCCGTTTCACGGAGTTCAGGGACAGAATTCAAAATTCTAATTGAATTTTTAATACTTTGATGAAAGTGAGAAGTTATGGAAAATTCACTGATGAATATGTTTATTCAATGAAACTTTGTTTCCATCCCACGATTGGTGATTACAATACTGGAGGACATCAGCCATGTCTCATGCTCGTCCTCAATTGTTCGTAACAAATGATCCATAGCGTCATCTACCTTGCACCCTATGTGGCAGCTTCTACGGTCATTTGTAAGCATAATTGTCGACCTGCGGTTCGGTACATTGCTTAGTACGACGTTCTGCAGCTACACGGTGAATTTACGACAGAGAGATGACCTCAAACTCAACTTCGTCTTCCTACTACCCTTTAGAAGCATTTATCAGGTTTTCTGAATTATAGAAAGAGAATAATCCATCTAACTCTACCCACTTCAGCATTGAAATTGGTTGCGTTCTGTTGCAAATTTCGTAGTCCGTCGTGAGTGCCATTCTTTGACGGGTAATGGTTGCATAAAAAGGGTACAGGGAAAAGAGTTTGTGGTTCATTCGTTTTTTTTAATCTCTCGCTATAAGAAGAAAAGGCACTGAAACCACCCCTGGTCCCTCTTTTGGGACATATAGTATATGCATTTTAATGAAGCGCAAGTTTCGAAATCCGAGGGCCGAGCGCAGTTCCAAAATACTAATCCCTCGATTGCTCGCAAAAGGAATTTTCTCCCAGTACGAAATCGCTCACTTAGAGGTCTGAATTCTATCCGCTCTCTCCATGGTTTGGATGTGAAAGCGACCAAGGAATAAATCCCTTACATTACTCGAGCGAGTAATGAATCCGTGCCTCTGGATTGAAAAGTTTTGAATGCGTGCTTGTGCTCACGAAAAAATTGTGAGTCGTTTCGTCATCGAAATACATTGAAAAAATGTCCCAAAAAATATCGAAAAAATAATTTGCTGCAATTTTAACAAAGAAATCCAGGTCAGTTTTTCGGGATAGTATCTCCAAATTCAAGACTTGAAAGGATTAATGTCCTTCCATTACTCCGTCTTTCAAATCTGCTGGACTCGCAGTTCTTGTCCGAATCTGTAAGCGTGACTTTTTTTCATTTCCATAGTCAGGTTTTCCAAGCCGTTGGGCTTAGTAACGTATTGAGTGAGCTCTACTCATACTTATAAAAGCTACCTTCGGGTTGATTTCTATGGGTTTCTGAAGTCAGGTTGCTATTAAAGCGGCTTCAAGTGGAATGTAGGCATGCGCTGAAGAAGCTTATGGTCATGAACTGAGAAAGTTTATTTATCATCTTCGGATCTTGTGGCTTTTTTTGTACAAGCATTCACCATTCATTAATCAGTACAGTACCCTTCCTTTGCAGCCATATGGCCCTATTGCCGTAATTTTCTGTTTTTGATACGTTGTAGCACCCATAATTCTAGGATTTTCTTTCTCGGCGGTCCTTTTCCAATACTTCCAAGGGCTTTTCCTTCTAGATTTCCTAGTATTTGTTTATCCTTCAGGACATGGCCAGCAAATTTAATCTATTTTATCAAATTCCTCTCCTCTTTATTTTCCCTTAGAACCTCAATGTATCCTTTCATATCCGTCCAGCTTCGTAGCCTTTCCTATTCTACAAATTCATATTTTCATTGCTTTCAACAGGCCTTCCCACTTTATCACCATCTAAATTTCAATTCCATATAAAACCGTCCTCCAGATAAAGTTTTTTGAGAAGTTTTTCTTAATTTTAAGTTCGTGTTTTTGCTTCCTATAACATTATTGTCACTTCCGTATGACTTTCCTCTAAAGGGATCGCTTTTTTAGGTCAATGATGCATTTCCTAACTCTAGCGAAAATCTCTCCAGTTAAGTCTCTACTTGAATTATCCTCTCCATTTTTCCTTAGTTTAACTGACCGAGGGTTCTTTCTTTTTTTCTAAAAACTACCACATTTTTAGTTTACTTCAAATTTGTTTTCAATTTTTATTTTTCCGTAGTTTTTGACAACATTTTGAGTACGATGTTCCTATCTCCAGCCAAATTTGCATGAGTAAAAAACCTCTGAAAACCTAATACACTATATAAAACTTTCATTAGCCTATATTCCATTGCTTTTTCACTCTTTGGCGCTAGCCTTGCGGCTTCTTAAATACACCTATGTTCAGTGTATATAGTTTTACTGCCATTAAAGCACTGGTAGAACTTATAAATATAATATAATCGTAATGCCCTCGCAATTTATTTTTACTCTTCCTGTGGCTTCAAACTTTAGTTTGAAGTGCCCTGTATCGAAGATTGTTTCCAAATAAATAATAGGAATAAAATGTTTATGCTCATTTCTAAACTTCTGTAGAATCAAGTGCATTGACAGAATGGTTATCTTGTTCATTTATATGAGCATTAGGACTGTTACTAGTGTTTAGCTGTTTTTCAGTTTGTTTGGTCCATTTGGTGAAATTCGAATGAGGATGCACTTAGATATTCATTGTGAGATAAAAAAATGAAAAAAAACACCAAACGCTTCAGAGATACGTTTTGAAAACGTGAGAGATCATTGAGTATTTTGCGTAGTCGAGTGGAAAAACAGAAAGAAGTCCAATGAATCACATCTACATAATACCCCGCAAGCCGCCGCAAGGGCGTGTGGCGGGGGGTGTTAGGTCACCACCCAAAAAAGGAAAAAAGAAATACCGCATTCAAAACCAACACACACATGCAAACCCCAATCCACAGCAGTGCACACATTCATTGTAACATCCCATCATTCGACGCGCATGCAACCACACATCTACCTCCCTTCACTCCACAAGCATGCACACTGTTGCTGATATTAATTTTGGATTGATGAAATTATTACACTCTCTTGCTTTCAGATTGAACCAATTGAGTTTATGCAAGTGGGGTAAAAAAAATTTAATAAAATCTCTCAAATATTACTCGGCGGAATTTTATTACAAATGATCAAATTTGTGTGGTTGATGGAATTCCACAAAATTAAATGAAGCAGACGCATTTGATTTCGTCATCCCATATCTTCAAACCCATTTGTATATTTGTATATTTGTTTCTTTAAACACACGCGTATGCGAAATGATGGGATAACGTATATGGGACCGTTGAAATAAAATTGCGAATGAAGATTCCTCCCAATTCCCTATTATTTTGTTCTATTATTTTCCATTTCTTTATTAACTTGCCTAACTAAGCTTCTGATGGATAAAAATACTATGTTCGTTTTTCCCCTTTATTTACCACTTTCTGCCCAGGAAAGTACGGGATAAGAGACATCTTTTACTTTTTAGGTATACCATATATACGTGTACTTAATTACATGAGCATATGCATTTAAAACCTCACCATTGTAGCCCTTTCGCAGTGAGTCCGATAGGGTATTTTCTGTCGCCACTGTTTTGGACCGATTTCTGGGGTGTATCATTGCCGACTGGAAGATTTTTGACCACCTATTGCATCACTAAGAAGGCTGGTGAATCCCCGTTCTGACCGTGGAGAGGGAAACCGATATCCCTGGCTCAGTATCGTCGTCTAATTCTTGTTTTCACACTTTTTCCCCGCTCACCGTATATTTTTGTCGGGCACTCGTGTGTGGCCCAGCCGAGAGGATTTTGCCCGCCCGAGGTTCGCAGCGTGTGGGAAGATGGGAACGCGGATTAAGGGTCAGCGTTTAATCGCCTTGCGATCGCCATCTCCCCGTCTTGCGTCCCTTTTTTTCTCTCCCCTCTCTCAGTTCTCCTCGCAACCCACGACCGAAGGTGGATTCTTTTGGGATTGCGTGCCGCACCGTACGCGAGCAAAGAGGCATATCCCGAGTAGATCGCGTGTCTCCCGAATCTTGGGCGGTGAGAACGGGGAGCGATTCAGGTGTGTTAGAACTCTTTTGGGAAGGGAAAGCGTGCTTACGGTATTTTTTATTTATGCGTAGAAAATAAAAATTGACCTCTTTCCAT